>JABFPB010004659.1:0-14525 GCA_022817645.1 Ceratoteleas bidentatus
CGGAGTTCGTGTTGGTGTGCTGCCGGCTTTGAACAACCCCCGAACAACCATGTTCCGCTCAAAAATCCGCATCCACACATGCCAAGTCATCCTGATCACGTCCCTGGTCTGGTTCCTGGTGGACGTGATGTTGCTCATGTTCTACTCGGACTACATCGGCAGCTCCGGCTGGGGCTGCTCCGATAGCAGAAATCACCCACTCGTCACGGACGAGGACCAGCCGCAAAGCCTGCCGCTCCAGGAGATCCCGCGCCAGGATTCCCAGGAGCCTCCGGAGTTTGAAGCCAGGAGGTACTTTTATCAATTTTTCGAATTATTTTATCGAGAGAAAAAGTATACAGTTCTGTTTCGTCGAAAGAAAACGTAATTAAGGAGGTTCAGCTAATTGAAAAATATAGGAAACTGGTGAAATTAAAACCATGAAATGTTTATCAAATCGGAGATTTGTGATGATTTTTTCAGACTTTTTGACTGTGTAGTTACGAAGAAAAAAATGGAGGTGGCTATTTTTGGATGGAGTCTTTTGGGATAGGTTATATGGAAATTTTTGTAAAAGGAGATATAAGATTTATATAAAAAAGCTACAAAGTTAGAGAATTCATTTTTAAATATGTAGAGAAAAAATAAACTATCAACCATGTAGCTGGGCTAATATTTGCGACCTTGCCTGAAAAACATGATATTTACGACTTAACAGACCTCATTTTTTGTATTCGTATTACATAAATTCAGCAAATCATTCAGTAAAGAATTTTGTTATTATTTGGTCAGCAAAAGAATTTGGTTGATTTTACCAAACATTTTGTTGATTACTTCACACAGTTTTCCCAATCATTTAACATGTCACAAGATTGAGGTTAGGATTCAAAATTAATTACTTTTCACATGAAAGTGGGTCAAATCAATGTTGAAATTTAAATATTAAATAATAGTAGTTACGCTGACAAACGCAACTTGTTTCATATCGATACTTACCTGGCGATTTTCGCAATTTAGATGGCGACCAGCGCCATTTAAATTGCGAAAATCGCCATCTAGATGGTGCAGGTCGCCATCTAGTTTTCTCAGTGTAACGAAATCACGATTGTGACTAACTTCACTCAGCTGCCACTTCTTCACCGTTTGTCGGTGGGGTAACCTCAATTGCCAAAACGTATTAATTAATATTGATGTTGTTGAAAAAAATATTCTTGAAGAAAATATTCGAAAAGTTGTTTAGAAATGTTATTTATATTTTTTATTCGTATACATCCTTAGACATACATACACAATCTTAGAAATATCTTTTGGTTCGTCATAGGACCCTTTTAACTGGAAGCAAACCCCAATAGACAAATCCCCTAAACCTCGTGGATTCGACTCTGAATCTTCGTTCAGTCCTCGTCTGAATATTCATCCACGTACATTTCATGTTTCGTGTTTGTTACGGAAATTCCTTGAAACTGTTTTGGAAAACGATTTTCTTTTGGTTGATAAAGAAAGTTACTTAAAAATGCACTTTTAAAAAAGGCAATCTTTTGCGGTGAAGAAGCATACTTTTGATTGTACGGAAAGATGGTTTTTCGTTAAAAAATGTTTTTTAGTAAAACATTTAGTTTTTTCAGTAAAACACTTGATTGAAATAAAAAGGTTAATTTTATACGAAATAAAATATTCTTTGAAATAAAAATATAAAGACATATTAAAATGCTTAACCTGATTGGGAAGATTACTACATTCGGGTTTTAGATTGCAATAAATGGTTGCGTTTACATGTTAACAGAGTTGTTGTATCCCATGCAACCACTTCGAATTTGAATATCTTTAATCTGACTTAATTTCATCATATCTTTATCTAAATCGTACAAAATTCCGATCGTATACTAACACTCACGTATGTTGTAATAGGCCATAATAGGGTTTAACTTACAAATTCGCTTGACGAAAAATTTTTTTCTGGCAATCGCATTGTCTGAAAAAAATGAACTTTTACTTTAAGCTAGTACTTTTCTTAGAGTTCTCGAAAAGAAAAATCCGTTTTCATGGACATTCTGGGGAGTATGAAGTCAAGTAATTTCAATCTGAACCATTTTACGATAAGCCGTAAAAATGTACTGGGCTTGTTTTTTAGGAAAACATCAGGACGTTTCGAATTATTGTTTTGAAAACATTTGAGCTATATCTATTGCTCTATAATACGATATAATGTTCTATAATACGAAAAAAGTAATACAATTAATATTCACAATTGTTTAAACATTTCAAACATGAAATCTATCGTTAAATTCAAAATATTAACTGTGACTAAAAAATTTAATATCATTGCATTAACCGCCACAGTAATTTGAGCGATATGAATACATGAGCGAATTCGATTGAGATCCACAGTTAGGATAACGTAAAATCAACATTTGATTATGTGAAACGTAATTGCGATCGGCATTACTGCGATTTCAGGACAGGGTACTAAATTTGCAACAGATACAAACGTACATTTACAAGTGTTCTAAACGGTACCTGAATATCTGTTTCATAAAAATCGTCATGAAAATCATCTTTCAGGACTAAAGAAAAACTGCCAAAACTGACAAAATAGAACAGTGACCTGAAAAACTTCAGTTCAGAAAAATTAGATTCGCCGACCGAAATTTTCTTAAGTTCCACCTATTCTACCTTCATCAAGATGTCACGTCACTAAACTAGTTTAGTCTCAACTATGACTTAATAAACATCCAGAAACGATGTGACAAATGTACCGTGCATTTCACTTCAATACATCAATCTCTCACCGTAGAAAACATTTCACGATGCGAGAATAATGTTCGCGTTTCGAAAAATTAATGTTTCTCCTGACAGCTTAACCATCACAATGACCTCAGACGTACTTTGACTTGATCCCGCCGACTCTCCTCGGGACATTAATTTCTATTCGACGCTATTAGAAATTGTATTCCTCCTTTTCCCTGCGTGCCGCACGTCGACGTAAATTATACTTTCAAGTGCGAGTTCACGACCTCTCGTTGCGCGAACGTTACTCTATTCTCGTTCATAAACAAACAAAACAAAAGTTGCACGAAACGGGAAAAAGCCGAGTTCTGGACTTCTCCGGGTCACTCGGAAACGCGGCTTCAGCCAGCTTAATACGATTAACGTAACTCGTGTTTTCAGTCTCTTAATCGATGATGTCAGTTAATCCGAAGACGCTAAAAAGCAACCACTATAGATTCCAACCGAAAATCACTATTGCTCAAACATTTCAACACATTCTTATTTTCAAAGTAAAAAAATCGAAGAGTGATTTTGGACTTTTGATTTTCATCCTAGAATGAGTCTTACAAGATGAATTTTTTTTCCTACAATTTTCCTACAATTTTAGATTTATGCAACTTAAAATTTAATTAACCGAACCAGCAAAAGCTTTTTCAAGAGCAATAAAAAATTCACAAAAAATTTTAATGACAGAAAAAACTTGTCTTTTTATTGAAAACGGAGATTTCGTTAGTCGCTCAGTCGTTTAAATCAGACATTGCTCTCGATCAAGTTTCCGTGAATGTAAATGTGTCACGGATGGAGAGCGGCGTCCTATTTACGCCGACTGCGGCCTATTCAGCGTTTCCTACAAAAATCGTCCCTTTCAACGCCGAACATTTTTTCCACCTCATAACGCTTTTTTACGATTCTCTTAATACATCAGCCGTTCATTCGCAATTCCCTCGTCCATTCATTTCGGGTCCCTTGTTCTAAACAGCGGCGAAAAACGACATTGGCCTTCCTTCGAATTAGCAGAAATTATAACCCGCGATAAATTGTCCGCCGAAAAGCATTCTGCGGCGCGACTATCTCCCTTAAAATAACCAAATTTTCGGCACCCCCTCCCACGTCTAGCTTTTTCCCCGATATATGAATACATGAATAATGCGGACATATTTCTCGGACTCATACGTTCGTTCTATCGAGGACGTTTCCATTTGAATTTCAATGGTAATTGATTCCGCATTTCGATCGTATTTCCACAACATAGCGGCGCTTTAACGTGCGCCGCAATAATTTTATTACTTTGATTTCGCGGTATGATTAATTCAAACGCGCCGTCCCTTTGGCGGACAAAAATAAGCGATGATAGCAAGGGTCGATCGAGAAGACGCTCGGTGTAAAAATAAATCGGGATAAATAAAAGCACCGATTAGAGCTGACTTGAATCAATCTCAAAACGATGAATAATGTTTAGCGAAATAAGAAGCTTATCATTGTATAAATAAAATCTCTGAGAAATCTCTGATATAAGGCTTTTTAAGTCTCAATTTTGGGACTGAGAGATTTCTATGGAACATTTCAAAATTACACGAACGATTATAAGTATTTTGTTAGTTATTTTAAAATAAAAAACTAAAAATGTTAATAATTTATTTTGATATAATTAAAAAAAATATATCATAAAAAATATATACAATATATTAAATATAAAAAAATATTTTCATATAATACATATTTTATTAATTCTTTTTATTTATTATTTTTACAGATAAAATTAATAAAATTAACAACCCCATATTTTTCTTGAATATTCCATATTTATCATCATTACTGCATTTGAAAAACTTCGCTCGACTTTTTTCGCGCAGTCATGTCGATTCGTCTCCCCTTTTCATTGCAAATATCTGAGATTAAAGAGACCTGGGGAAACACAGTTGGGTCATTTCTAACCGTCTACGAGGCATTTCGAGACCAGTAAAGTCCCGGTGAGTGTCATTTGCAAAGCGATTTGGTGAAAATGAAAATGCGTTCGGGTTCGGGCGCAAAGACGTCGTAATTTTTTTTCTTACGGTCCGGCAAGGTTTGCCCCACGCAAACATCAGATTTAATTGAGTAATCCGCCAACCCGAACGCAAACAACGCTGATACAGAGCAAACATTTTCGGTAGGAACGAATCCTGAACGCCGTCGGCTTCTTTTTTCATGCTCGCCTCGTTATCGTGGGCGATCGTTAAAGATTGACAAACGAATCGAGCTGTTTGGCGGGCGAGATTGACTGGTCGAAAAGGGGAAACACTTGACGTGATTTTCGGCGATTTCCAGAAGAAAAATAGTAAAGAAATTTGAGCGGAGGAAAAGTCAATTTTGAATTAATTAAAATTGGTAAAAAGTGCAAAAATGATCTTTTCTTACGAAAAGGTTCGGGAATAATTTCTCAGTTTGAGAATAACAAATTTACTTTTGGAAGATATTTTTGTACGTAAAGGGAAAGGGATTCCAACAGCGATATTCTACCTGAGAAAATGTTTTCATCTTTTCACGTATATAATGATTTTGTCTTGGCTGAGTAATAAATTATTTCGACTGGTTGTTTTGTTTGTAGGTAAATGAAATTCATACCAAAAAAGGTATAATTAAATTCGTCTTGGAGGTTTTCAGGTCACCTTCTCAAACATATTACACAGGAAATCATTCTGCAGGAAATGTATGGCAATTTGCAAGAAATATGATTGCACATGTAATGAAATACTATTATTTCCTTTCAAAGATTCAGTTTTACGCATTAATAATCTTAGTATATATTGAGTATTCTATATTTTAATTCAATAATCAAACTGCAATGAAAACATTTTCAATGGCATACTGAGACTACCCAATTGTTAAATTAAATTTGCTTAACTGAAAAAAATTACATTGCAGCATAACAGTACACTGCACTGTTTAGTTAACTGAAATATTTGCAAAAGGCAAACGTGATAGGATTTTCTGTAATATTATAGAAAGTTTTGTAACGGTTGAGAAAATTGGTGCATCTATACATTTATGAACATTTTAAAGCTGTTACGAATTTTAATAGAAACGCAACAAATCCAGGCAAAATTTGGGAAATACGAAAGAAATCAGGAGCACGGAATTTATTTTATCGAAACATTTTCATAAGATTCCGAAAAATGTCATGATATGGTAAACTGCATTAATATTTTTTCAATTATTTCTCAATATAATTTGACGAAATTTGTTACAATTTTTCTGCCTCAAATAACCTTTTAACCAAAGAACCTTAAATATATTCCTAAAACGAAATTCCACTTTTCAGGAATATATTTAAAGTTTAATGTCATTATAAATGTAATTTGCATTAAATTAATTTGCATTAATTTAATGCAAATTAAATTTTCATTAAATTAATTTGCATTAATTTAATGCAAATTCAATTTTCAGATAATCGAATCATTTGAAAAAAAATACCGTGGTACAATAATTTCATCACTTTTTTCGTGATTTTGCATTGTTTGTTTTGTAATTCGTTAAGCGAACATCAAAGGAATCGTGTTCTGACAGGGGCCAGTTATTGATTAACAATTCATTCCTCCCTGGTTACAACGCATTCCTGGAACTTGCAGAATAATAAGCCTGAATTTCGCCTTTTTCGCACGACCCGTTACATCGAATGCGTCGAGTATATTGCGTCCAACGGATTGATGTTTGGCGAACGCGCGCACCGCATTATCGACAAACAACAAACCGCCGTAAATTAATGTTTCAATAAATGGGCCGCTCGGCTGTGCAACCGAGCCGAATAATTGCGCTAATTAAATTTCGAGTCTAAGGCGAGATTTGGATTTATTTACGCGCAGGTCTTGCTTCGATTTAAAGCGAATTAGGTGGTTCAAAGCAGGGTCAACCCATTATTCTCCGGCTTAAAACAATTTATTCGGCCGTTTTTACGCAAAGCCCATTTTAAATACTGCTAAATTACAGTTCCCGTACAATTACCCGAAATGAAAAATACCAATTTTTTCGTGCCACATAAAATTGCCAGACGAACTCGCGCTAATTGAAACCACGATTACCTTTCGAATTTTGAAAATTGTTAAAACCAATTTCTTTATTTTGCCCCGATTGGGGTATCGATGAAAGCGTTCGAAAAAAACGCTTCGAGGGCTTTTTTATCCGGAATTTTTTTCATCGGCGGAATAAAGTGGCTAACCGATTGACGCTCGAATACCACGTGACACGTTTAATTCCGAGGTGATACGTTTCGGGCAACGTCGGGATCGGCGTGTCGTGAATTTTAAAACCGCGAAAAAGTTGTCGAGCTCTCCGGGGCTCGGCGTATTAATTTTTGATCAAATTACGTGTCTACGAAGTTTGCGCGGCCGCCGGTAGATGGCGCTTCAATGTGAAATACATGCAAATGGCTTGGGGAAAATCGAACGACTTTTGTGACGAATCGCTCGGCGCTGCGATCGCGCGCATTTTGAATTCCAAGGAATTCAAAATTCAGTCCGAAAAATTGGATTGCAGTTCAAGCAAACTCCGTCATTGAGCGACGCACTTCAGTCGACGAAACCGAGTTATATGTTTAAACGGATTTCCATGCCCAAAGACAAAGGTGTCCGCGCCACCTTCTGCGAGTTATTCCAAAACTTGTTAATTAAATGAGCGAATTCGTAGCGAGGCGTGTTTGTTCGGTCGAATTTCACGTACGTTTAGTTTGATCAAAAATCGCTCGTAAATAGGTTAAGGGTGAAGCAACTTCGCTTGAATTGAAAGATTTCGCAAATGAGAAGAAGAAGGATTCAAATAAATAACCCGAAAATGTAAAAATTCATTTCATAGTTACAATTTTATTCAGGGTTGTGTACACTGTAAAAGGAAAGCTGAATTTTAAACCAGGGTTTTAAATTTAAATATGTATATATATACTATA
The DNA here is from genome assembly GCA_022817645.1 of Ceratoteleas bidentatus. Taxonomy (NCBI): domain Eukaryota; kingdom Metazoa; phylum Arthropoda; class Insecta; order Hymenoptera; family Scelionidae; genus Ceratoteleas; species Ceratoteleas bidentatus. The sequence goes on from JABFPB010004659.1 coordinate 7,667, forward strand.
AAGTCAAAGATGGAATTTTAAATGCCACTGTATATCAAGTTCGAATCTTATTTTAAAATTCAACTCTAAATCTGTGGCATTCTAACCTAAAAACACGATATATCATATCATTTTGAATTTTCAAAGTTTTTTTACAGTTCATACTAAATTATATAATAAATCAAATAAAATATATATTTACCTTCAGTAAAGAAGTATTCGTTAGTTTAAAAAAAATTTTCATTTAACGCAACTAAATTTTTTCAACTATACATATTTATTATTTTTCTGGCTGTACATAAAATTTGTATACTTTCGATTGGAATATACACCGCTAAAACAAGTGTCTTAATTTCAGACACTTTTTGTAGACATTTTTAAGACGTCTTAAAAAGTGTCTTAAAATAAGACATTACATCTTAATTTAATATTGCGTCTTAATTTAAGACAATTTTGACGAATTAAGACGCTTTTTCGTGTGTCTTAATGCCTGTTTTTTACTGTGTACTTTTCTACACCTTTTCTACACAATTTTTAAAAATATTTTTCGAATTCTGTAAAACGATATCACGTAACTTTTTGCACCATAATTCATATTCAAATTTCATTTTGCACATAATTACACCCGAACCAAAACGCACAAATAATCTACCATTCGTGAATCCCACATAACGATATGACGTTCTTCCAATTCGCTCCGCGCGTTTGTCACAAATTCTCCTCGATTCACATCAGCAACCCGATTTTCGTACTTGACTGTCCAATTTCTCCGCGAAAAAGCTTGCCGGCTAAATTGTTTTACAAATTCCCGTCAGCCACGGCGAAAAATTGCCGGCGCATCAAGTGGCCGCAACTTCGCCGAAACTTTGTTTATCAAAAATTTATATTGGAATATGAGTTTCTGTCGTGAATCTGTTTGTCGAAATGTAATATCAAGGAGGAATTTGAGGGGTGGCGTCGCATGAACGGCGCCGGCGCTCGCTCGATAGCGTTATTAAAATAATTTCGTATCGCGCGCAATAAACCCGGCGTCTTAATAACCGCGCGACACCGAGACAAAACGCGAATTCGCGCGTACCGAAATTTATCATTGCCGCGGTTATTAATTAGTTGCAAACTCATTTTCCTTTATTTGCGTAATCGGCTAATTAAGCCGAATTCCTGTTGTCGCGATTGTGCGTCGAGGCGGCATTGCCATTTTAGAAATTCGCCGAATTAAGGAGCCGAAAATGCGGAAGTGCCGAATTTTCGTAAGATTGGAAAAATGGCACAAAAGGCGTTCCCTTCCGAGCCGATGGACAGGCGTTACGCAACATCTAATTATCCGACCGATTATTGTTACGCAATTTAATCATAAAGTCTAATTAGCGCGTTCGTTAGAGGGCGTCGCTGATTCCGCGGCGACACTGTCGTTATATCCGCGTTGTTCGATATCCGTGACAGTTTTACGCACGCATTCTAATTGGCGCCATTGAATTTGCCGTTTAATTGTTGATTGCGAATAAACGCGAATTAATTTATCGCGCGCGCGGCGATCGTTAATTAAAGTCGGCGAGCGTGATCGCGTTCAATAAGTTGGCACTGCTGGTGATTCATGCGCCGCTGTTTAAGGAGAATAGCCGAAGGTTGAGGAAGATGTGGTTATTCAGAGAAAAAAGAAGGAGACATCGTTCTGTGTCTGGATGATGAGAAAAAAGCGTTGAAGACAGCTAATTCGGTGTTCAGTTATTATGATTGATGACTCGAAAATTATGGAGTGCTGGAATACTTGGAGTGTTTTAATTTAATGTTGATGTTTATAGGGAATGCATGAGTTCCAGGTGGTTTCAAATTCAAACACCTATAATTGTTAAAAATGAAGTTGACAGAGAAAAATAATTCGTAAAAGTTGCGAAAACTTCGTACCCTTAATTGAATATATCGTAAAAGCTTCGAATAATTCATATTTTCTACGATATATCTCGTAAAAAATACGAAGTTTCGCGAATTAGGTTTCTGAGTATGAACATACTGTTCATTGGTTGTCTGTAATGGAATCTTCTTATTGGCCGTTCCCTTGACAGTCTGTGAAGTGGGAGAATGTTGTCTTATCTGCAATTCTTATACTCTCCACTATAAGCCAATTTCTCAGTGGAACGTAGTATCGATTACTGGATTATATTGTCAAAATCGTTGCATTCTCCACATGCTATTGTCGAGAGGAATAGTGAGATTGTACTCCGAACAATGCGACAACAATGTTGACGCAAGCTCTGTTCCTGTAAAATGACGATATTCCATTACATTTATTCAACGAATTCACAGCAAAAGCGTAATGTTCATATTGAAAGTCAGGGATTAAAATTCATGTCAAATCATGTCAGGGCCATAACAGTATGTTAACATAAAAAAATGTCTATGGCGAATCCACAAGTTCATTAAGACTTGAAGAGAGTCATTTCATGGCTTGTGATTTTCGCCAGATCTCGAGGAATCAAACGCGAGAAATGTTATTTAGAGTTAGCATGAATTCCCGTCAAATGTACTGGAAAATTTGAAGAAGCGACAAAGTTTCATGCAAAAAAAATAATGTGAATGTATTCCAATTCTACATCTCCCGGGGTATTGGTATTTGAAATCTGGGTTTTCGCGTTGGTAATTGAAATCTCGTATTGTCGATCAGTCAGGACAATACTTACCGCTGATTTATAAAAGGTAAAATAGAACGATTTCCATGAAATAAATACAAAAATCTCCTTCCTTCTTCCGTAAAATCGATACGCTGACTTCATGAAACGAAAATTAAAGTACAACAAATATGGCCGATAAATACTAGACATTTTTCTCATACTTTTCTCATACAGAAAAATCAAGTAATTTTGAAATTCGAAATTCAAAATACAACACTGCACTGAAAAAAATAACCTAAAAATTCGTTTTGAATGAATTTTTAGGTTAGTTTTTTCAGTGCAGTGTTGAGTTGACGATTCCTTTTAAATGAAAAGGATTCCTTTTCTGCCAAAATGATTTCTTTTGTGCCAAAATGCTTTATTTTGGCCCAAAAGGATATTTTTAACAATGTGACTCTAAGTTATCCCATTATCTCACTACATAACTCGAAATGTATGATTTTGCAGATACAAACAATCCGAGTTGAAGCTGTGGCGGCCAGCCAGGGTGGTGCGCGAGACGAAGGGCGCTCCTGGCGAGATGGGCGTCGCCGTGCACATCCCCGCGGACCAGGAGGCTGAACAGCAGGCGCAGTTTAAACTGAACCAGTTCAACCTAATGGCTAGCGACATGATCTCGCTGAACCGCTCGCTCAAGGACGTCCGGCTGGCGGCCTGTGCCACCAAGAAGTACAGCAAGTACCTGCCCGACACGAGTATCGTCATCGTTTTTCACAATGAGGCCTGGAGCACGTTGCTGCGAACCGTCTGGTCCGTCATCAACCGTTCGCCCAAAGCACTGCTTAAGGAAATCATCCTGGTGGACGACGCCAGCGAGCGAAGTAAGTTTCCACCAGAAAAACACCAAAAATATTTTGGTATTTTTATATTCAAATCGTTGATGTCAAAGATTTGACAAAGTGAAATTTTTTATGAATTTCACTTTGATGAAATTGATAAAAAATGTCCCCAAAAGAATATTTTGTTTTAGTTAATAATTGCACAAAATTGAAAGTGACTTAAACAAGTTTTGAGATCACACTAAACTTTTTAAGACTTTTTTAAAGAATCTTAATTATTTCTTTTACCATTTTATTTTACACTAACCCCCAATGTTGATCAATATTTTTTTAGATCTTTAGTGCCACAATACCCTGTTCTCTCAGTCCAACAATTTATCTCCTTTTGGCGCTCGCGAAACGTTTGCCCAATGATCGCGGCAGCGTGAATTATACGAGCGCTGCTCGCTTTGAGCGCGCGACGAAAAATCGCGAAAACAACGGCGCAATGTTTGCTTGATTGCCGCGGTAATGCAGTTAACGTAATTGCGCCACTTTGTGCAAAGAGGGCGCAGCTTGTTTTTGCTGTTACGCATTTTTCGCCGTGTAATGGGCTGCCGGGTCATTTTGCGATGACGCGTTTAATTTTGATTAATCGGTTAATTATGATGGTCCACTGATGGATTCGAGGCCTCATTCGATTAGGGAAACAAAGGGCTATTTGTTCAGCCAAAGAATGGCGAACAAAAAATGGTAGCTGTCGTCGGCTTTTTTGCAGTTGCTTTTTTAATGTAATTTCATTTTCCACGCTTTACCCTTTTCAGCAGTATGTTTAGTGGGTTCGTTTCGCTTTTTTAAGCTTTATGAGGCAGCCTTTTCATTTCGCTCCTGCGATATACTCGACTTCCTTTGCGAGCACTGCATTTTTTAAATTAATAAATAGTTACCAATTACTTTTAAAGTGCATTAACTTCAGTCGATCAAAGTTGCATTGCCTGAAAACTTCAATTAACGAACGTGAATAATGCCAGTTCATGAATAACGAAAAAAGCAAACAATTAACCGGAGAACAAAATTTGTATTCAGCTTGATATTGTTTACTAATTATTTTTTCCAGTCGCATTAGCGAGTATTTCGTGAGAGGCAACATTTCACGAAATTTTCTCAGATTCGATCACACGTGGGAAGGTTTTAATCAGTCTCAAGTACAGATATCGCGAGCCTGATCAAACAACAAAAGCTCTCCTCCAGCTGCGACTTTCGTCCATTAAAAAAACATACTCGCTCACCGGAATAATCCACGGGAAACGAACAGACGCGCGAGTTTAGTTAAACATTTGCCCTGCGACAACGAAGAACAGTGATTAATTAATTTTCCATGTTGGCAACAAAAGCAGAACGAATCGCTTCTCTCGAATTCCGTTACGCAATTATCGTTGCACTTAACGCGAGTTAAGTGCAACGATAACACAAAAAACGGCCAAAACGGTATGCGCGATAATTGCCGGGGCAAAGCGAGCCGCGTTCGAAAAACAATTAACGATGAAGAAAACGGCCGAAACGCCGGGTTTGAACTTGGGCCGACGACATCGACGCGACTAATTGCGCGCGCCTGAGTTCGGCGGTCCTGTAACGGGCTAATTAGCGCGACACTTATTTCGGATATAAAAATATTTCGAGAAAAACAACCGATCGGAAAAAGTTGCGCGGCGATTCTTAAAGTTGGAATCGAAATGCAGAAGTCTAAGAAGTATATTAGTTGGAGACAGAATGTCAGTTTTGGTTTTTTGTCGAGAGTTCAATTTGTTAATTGGTCGTTTTAATTATCACGGGGTTCTGTTGATGGAAAGGGTATTGGAAAACGATGTATTGGGAAATGGTTTTGTTTTAAATAGTTCTTGTTTTTTTTTATATTGTTATACCGCTTAATACATTGGTTTTTGGGAAAGACTTTATTTTGTATCCAACATATTTTATTTTACTCGAATTGAAGGTTTAAGGCAGTAACGAAAATAGGAACAACTTTTCAGAATTTAAACTTTGAAATTCTCGTCTGGCTTACGAGAAATATGGCGCCATAAATATCTTGTTATACATCGTTTCAATACATTTTAGATTTATGTAACGTAGACTTTTGGAAATAAAGATTATAATACTTCTTTATTTCTTCGTAATACGTTTAGAATAAGCTGTAACGTAAAATGTAAAATTCCTATTTAAAAGTGAAAGAATATACAATGTTATATTCAGTTTATACATTTAATTCCAACCCAAAATATAGTTTGTTTTCCAATCGATATAATGTATTATAAATTACATTATATTACAATCTAAAAATTCGGAATCGAGGAAAAGAATCTAAATTATCCCTGATTTCTAAATTATCACAATCAAATTCTGCAATGTAATTCCACAATTTTTTTATGAAAACTGAAGTTTTAGACACTTATTATAATTTTATAGAAAGTTTATTTCATGTCTGATTCCTTTCCGCTAACAACATATAAGTTGGTTAGTAAAGTAATATTGCGAGTTGTTCTAAGCCTTTGTTATATTATGAATTACTTCGAAGCAAAACATTATTGTATATTACATTTCACTTAATTTTTATTTCTAAAATTGTCTATGTTATATAATCAAAAACAAATTTAATATATTTAAATATATTTAAATCTATGCAAAAATATGTTGTTTGGCCATTTTCCTGTAAAAATATCCTTTTGAAACAAAACAAATAATTTTGGCATAGAAGGAATCATTTGGGCAAAAAACAGTCCTTGTCATTGAAAAGGAACCATTTTGTGACAAGAGACATTTTCTTTCATTCAAATCGATTTTCAATTGATTTTTCTCGCTGTATTCTACTAAAATCAGGATTTCAACAATTAAGTATTTGTTTATATTCACTGTACATTGAGAAAAAAGTATAATGGAATTCTCTGAAATACCACGGTAAAATGGCTTACTGACTATAATTTACAAACAGTAATCATAACTTTTTTACTATGTACAATGTAATATACTATACAGTCTGGTAATTTTAATTGTAATGTCTCTGCGCCATTTGTTATACATAATAGTAATTGCCCCCCGAAAGTAAACTGAAATATCAACACGGAGAGAAAAGTTATCTTATTATTACTATTTCATATAGCATTTCGAGGAAGAAACTTCCTCTCTTAGTATTTGGTACTTGTTTTTCTCATAATTTTCTCATATTATTTCCAGTTCAAATTACTATGTTTTTATAGTAAACAAAATCCTATTACTTAAAAAAAACATTTTCCACACAGAGTCTCGAACCCGCGATCTTGAGGTTTACAGCCGGAACTATTCACCTTCTCCGCCGACACTGTTGACATGCGAAGCATTCGACCTTTCTTTTGTTTGAATCAGCGCGTCATTTGTTTACAGCATTATTTGACCTTGCGTGAAAGCAGTTTTTACTAGGAA
>JABFPB010004660.1:0-14510 GCA_022817645.1 Ceratoteleas bidentatus
TTCGACCGGTTTTATTTACAACCATTAATTTTATGTTTTAACGTCATAAATTAAAAAGGCACTAACTCCGTGGCAACCAATCGGTGATTCGGGCGTCTCTGATGCTCCCCAGGGGCTTCAAGTTGACTGCCACTCTTTGGAGCGCGCAGTCGACTCGGAACTCCTGGGACGCGTCAGAGGCGCCTAGATCATTCGACTGCACTCTCAGAAGAGTGGCAGTCGAATGGTAGCAAACTCTGCCGCCCCAGTTTATATGGCCGCTGGTGGGGACCGTGCGCAGATCCAGAAACACGAATCTGATTGCACGCTTAACGACCAATCGGTATGGAGAGACGGTTGTGAGTTGAAAAACCGAAATATAGTTACAATGTTACAAATAGTGTCAAACTAGTAAAAAATAGTAAAAAAAATTTAGCTAGTTTTTCTTATCTCGGGGGCTCCGCCCTCCGAACCCCCCGCCGGGGCTTCGTCCCTGGACCCCGTCAGCCTTCATTCCGTACAAGACGAGGCACGATTGAATCCCACCAGTCTGCACTCCGACTGGCGCTCGCTTATATAGTCTCAGGCGCACCAGCGCCGTGTGCCATGGGGATGCGCGGTGCCGGTCCGTCCGAGACTATATAAGCGAGCGCTCACGGAAGTCCACTGCCAGTCGGGTCCCGCCTCGCGCGGAGTGCAGAATGTCGGACCGACTTCGGGCGAGAATGGCTTATTTCCCTCCCTAGGTTAACAGTGTATTATTATGGAAGACAACACATTCTACTACACATTCTACTACGAGTATAGAGGTAGTAAGCTGGATTCCGATGGTAGTCCTGATCCACAGATACTACGAAGGCTACTTTGACCTTCTGGTGCTGCTATAAGTAAGAAGAGTGGGAGTTATCAGGTTTTTTTGGTTTGTCCGCCAAGTCCTGCTCCCTGGGGACTGCTGCGCTCAACAGATGCTGAAAGTTGTGGTTGAATGATTATGCGCAATGCTGGCCGCAACTGTTTCAAGAGGATAGCTATTTTTTGTTCTTCGCGGCTTCTTTTTCCTCCTGCATTTTGGAGTACAATTGTGCTTTAGGTACCTGGAGGGCTGTGAATAGCGTTCGTAGATCAGCCACAGCTCTCAGGGTGGATTCACAATACGTCAAACGCTGGCGTTTTTACGCCAACGATCCCTATTTAAAAACAAGCAAACGTCGAGCGTCAAAACGCCAGCGTTCGACGTATTGTGAATCCGGCGTTAGAGGATCTCCTGAAATGTTGGCTGGAGCGCCAGCGACTAGTGGGGTGGTGTTTGGAGCGGCGTCAAATGACGCAGCGGAGCCTGAGGCGGCGGCGAATGGCAACTGCGCGGTGGCGATCTGCGCCGCTATCCTCTCGGTCGTAGGAAATGACATCAGCTATGTGTCGTACGCCTAGATACCTGACAGCCAATTCTATGGACTAACATATCTAGGTGTACAATTCTTAGCCGATATATTAGTTCCTATGACCCAGTGGATAGCGGCGCAAATCGCCACCGCGGAGTCTCGAACCCGAGACTCCGCGAGTTGGAAAAATTTGAATGCAGATAGTTTATTTTTATTAATTTCTGGTAACAATATGGCGGAATTCATCGACTTACGCGTCACGAACACCAATTCTCCATAAACGTAATGTTATTTTGGCTCATCTTTAAAATTTAGTATCTCAAAAACTACACGCTGAAAGTTGATTTCTTTGGCAATAGCAATCCGAAATATACTAAAGAATACGTTAAGTGAAAAAACGCCCTATTACTGGTAATGCCTGAGTCAACAAAACTACCTTCAAATCAAATAGGTGTCAACGTGACAAACACATAATTTAATTAACTGAATTTTCTGAATTGCAGTTCGAATACCAGCAAGCGCAGCTTGAAGCGGAAATCGAGAATCTTTCGTGGAAAATAGAACGAGCAGAAACCACGGACCGTGGAGATCTCGAGAACCAAATGGACATTGCAGAAAAACGTCGCGTGACATTGCTAAAAGATTTCCTTGAAGTTTAGACGCACCGACGGACGCCGTTCGCTTGTGAATATTTCAGAAATCGACAATGGCCTCTATTACTTTCCAGTAATATTTGTACAGAAATGACTTATAGTTACTTATCATTTTACGCAGCTTCTCATAGGTATTGCAATAAATTATATATTGTAATAATAATTGAATGTACATTAATTCTGTAAGAATCATTGCACTATATGGACTAAAGAGTCGATGTTCAATATCCTTTATTTTCAATATATCATCAAAGTTTTTACTATGATTAAAAGTGATTTTCATGCCTCTGCGCCGAAAATGTCAACTTTCAATCCTCGTGGTCGCGCCGAAAGTTGACGTTTCGGAACAGAGGTTATCGGAACGAAAGTTGCAACTTTCGGTCCGACAGGCAATTGTCGTCCATCCCATCTCGGTTTTAAAGTTGACTTTTTTCGGCGCATTCGGTATGAAAAATATCGTATGCTACTTGGGCGGAAAGTTGACGATCCCCGACGATTTTTTTCAGCCCTCAGCTTCGCCTCGGGCTAAAAATCCATTCGCCGGGAATCCTCACTTCCGACTCTGGTTGCATAATATACTATTTGCCATTCAACTGAACCGAATTTCCAATTTTAAGGTGGCTAAAGAAATTAATCCTGCGAATTCGAGAAAATGTTAACTGAATACTTTGTTTCACTCATTTCGCAACTTCGACTGCACAAGTTTGCATCAATATTCTCGAGATGAAATTCGAAATTGAAATTTACTGTATTTTGCACTGTTATGTTAAGATATACTGCTTAAGTATATTAATCTATTCATGATTAAAACGCATTATAAGATTATTTAATAAATGCACATTTGCACGATTGAAGAGACCAATGTGAATAATATTAGCAAAATATAGATTTTATGGATTTATTTAATATTTTAGATAATTATCTAACATATATTTGTGGGTAACCGGAAAAACCAGGTAATTCCACTTTTTGAAAAATTGAGTTAGAATCCATAATAGAATATTTAACCCTTCGGAACTCGCGTCCCGAAAATCACACGAGTGCTCGCGCCGTGTACTCAGTACAAGGCGCGGTTTCTCGATGGATTTTCAATGTTTTTACATATTTCTTTTTGCAAAATGGCAATAAATTGATGGGGATTATAAATAAAAGGTTGATTAATAATGTTTTCGATATAAACATTTATTTTGTCGTTTGCGCCGGCAACAATGATCCGCAACAACCGACGCGCGCACACGGCTTCGCGCCGGACGCGCTTACGTTCATTTCGTGATTGCAACGGTTCCCCTACTCGGATCGACTTGACCTTTAGTGTGATCGTAATAAGATTCTTGAGGCTTACAAAAAAGGTTCAAGTCGACATTTCAAACAGAAAAAAAGTTATCGCGATTTTTCGGTGCACTGTGTACTCAGTACACGGTGTGAGTTCCGAAGGGTTAACTATAAATAATTATCAAACACGCAGTAAAAAGCTATTCTTAAAATCGTCTTATATAATGAAACATGTTTTTTAATATTTTTCCATGTTAATTTTCCATATCAACAGAAAAATTGACTATACATACGTGTAAATCTAATAGCCACATTGAAAGTAAGTTATAGGGGATTAAAATGAAAGGTACTGTTGAATTTTAATAAAGTAATTTTAAGAATTTTAATAAAGGTTTTTGACGGGTTCAGTTTTTCACACTGAATAAAGTGGACTTCGCAATTATTTTTTGATTTTCCACAACCTTACGAAATCTAAAAACATCTGGAGTTTTGATAATTTTTAAAGTTTTTTTCAGTTTTTGTCAAAATTCATCATTTTTGGATTGGGTCCCCTTAAGAATCAAGATGAATGCATTTTCCGGTCGCTTAGGACATTAACCCTTTAACGGCGCAACGCCAGATGTTGCAAATTTAGCTTGCTGACGAAACTACAATGCAGCCTCTGCAGGATAACAAAACTAAGAGAGTTTCTAGTTTCATCGAAAAATAGTGGTTACGTTACAGTGTTACACATCCGGATTAACTACGGTGTTACCGGAGTGAACATTTCAGTCCGTACGGAATTCGATCAGGTCCAATCCGAATATCCCTAGGGTTACTCGGCGCTTACTCATAAAGTACCCGCAGCGATTCCTCAAAGAAATGGAATTCTTGAGTCACCCGTGAGTGACCCCTGAGTAACGCTTGAGTAACGCATGGGGCAACTTTGGAAATGGAATGTTGCGTGGGAGTGTATTCCTGTTAGTTATTTAACGGAGCCCTCCGTGGGTAGGGTGGGCGGAGCCCTCCCTACCCACGGAGTTATCGTATCGTAACATATTAAGTGTAACAAACTCGAGAATGAATGTTGCTGGAAAATTTAGATTTCAGAAAATGCAAAGAAGAATCTGCAGGAACCCCAGCGAAACCGAACGTTCAATAAACGTTTGGTGAACATTTTGTTAAACGTTGTCTACAGGTTTTTCCAAACGTTCGATAAACGTTTATACAACGTTTATAAACGTTAAAATTTCCGGCTGTGGAAAGTTGTCTGAACGTTTCTCGAAATATTGAAACTCGAATTATTGAAAGGTTAACGTTTATAGAACGGTTCGAAACGTTTACTCTCTTAAAAAAAGATATCACTGGAAATCGAACTCATACCTTCAAAGTGCCAAGAGGACTCCTTACCACTGAGCCACGGGACTTACATGTAAACAAGGGTTTATTGATATCTCCTAGTATACAAACGTTTCCACAAATGTTTAGAGAACGTCCTAGAAACTTTGTTAGCGGAAATTTAAACGTTGTATAAACGTTTACAGAATGTTCGGAACGTTCCAGGAACCTTCACACAACCGCAATAGAAACCTTCACCAAACGTTTTTTGAACTTTCGGTTCCGTTCAGGATAACAAAACTAAGACGATGTTTAAAGAAAAAAGCCCAGTCGCTGGAATAGTAGAGAGCACGTGAATAATCAAATTTACATTAATCGGCATATCGAAAAAGAGTGATACAAAATACCGTGATAAAAAAATCGTGATATAAAAAGTAGTGATACAAAAAGGCGTGATATAAAATGTGAAATTTTTGTCGTGATATTTTTGTTCCTGATGTTTTGAACGTGATATATCGTCGTACAATCATTTCACGCCACGTTTTACCAACGAATCCAAAGATTTCACGCAGCGTTTCGAAAGTGTTACTGCAACACCTTTGTGATAACATACTAACGTAAAAATAAAATACCTTTAATGATAAATTATTAAAAATAAATAAATATTTTTTATTATTTTTTATACATGACACATGATGCACGTTTTCCCAGCTCTTAGATTTACAAACCGTATCTTGGTTCACATAAACATTTCGATTGCTGAAGTTTGTTGTTTTCTATAACATAAGTTAAACTACCAGTGTTGTCGTAAATGTTAACATATTTAATGTCCTGCTGCTTGGGTAAATGGTTTTCCACTACGGTCAATACACTTTATCTGTTTCTGAAAATAATAAAGCACGCAAGGTTATCAAATGAACTGTATAATCTACGACAATCATCCAAAAGACATTCCACGTCAAACTGAATGAAAAAACACCGACAGCTTCCGATTTGCTTGGAAGTAAAAATGTCTATTCACTTTATGTAAAAATAATTACGAAGTCACTTATTTGACTGATAATTACAAAACACAATTCTACAATCAGACAACCGTCTACAATCTAACTGTCGAACGATTCATTTTAGTGTAAAATGAAATTCTTTTTCTGTAAATTGATATCGTTTTACACCCTGCTGAAAAATAACGTACGATTCATATATGATCCCATATGCGATTTGTATACAGAATATGCGATGGCATATGCAATCCCACATGCAATCCCATATGCAATCCCATATGCGATCCCATACACGATCCTATATGAAAATCGCATATGTAAAACATATGGGATCGTTTATGGGAGTGCATATGCGATCCCATATATGGGATCATTTATGAATCGTATGTAATTTTATCAGCAGGGCAGTAAAGCGAACGGTTTGACAATTAATTAATTATATTTGTCCTGGGCGTAAAAAGTAGTTTTCTTAGAGTGTAGAGTAGAATGGGGGCAAAAGTCGTTGGGTAAAAAAGCTCTCGGTTTTTTAATACCAGCTTAAGAGCGGGATTTGATGGCCTCCTTAATATTACTTCAATTACTCTGGTTCAAAGATCGTACACTTTTACTCTAAAAAACAGAAACGTCACAATCGTTTCCAGAAACGGCTGAGACGTTTTTGCAGACGGCTGAAGCGTTTTTGCAAACGGTTGAGACGTTTCAGATACACGGTTCAACCGTGTGCATAAAAAATGTAGTAGAAAAATCCCACAAACGCCTCAGACGTTTGCCATAAACGCGACACGCGTTTGCCGTTTTCTCCGTGTACGAGAAAAGAACTAGCGCCACCGCACAATAAAATCGAGTGCACTTCTCATTATATCATGATGCATGCTCATTATATCAACGAAAGCACGTGCAATTTCTAAATGAAATACTGTTTTCTTATGTCTTCTGATCTAAATTTTTCACTCAATTTATCATCTAATAACTAAGAAACTTAAATTTTTCTTAGTTATTAGATGATAAATTGAGTGATTTACGTTACTGTTAAAATTATTATCAAATATAAAACAACTACACTCAGAAAAATGTTTGGTTAAAATAGCACTAATCAACCAAACATTTAGTTGAATCAACCAAACATTTAGTTAAATCAACCATTTAGTTGGTTCAACCAAATATTTTGGTTAGTGCTATTTTAACCAAACAATTTGGTTTGTTCAACCAAAATTTTTCTAAGTGTACAATTCAAGTGATTAAGTGTCATTAATCAATATTCGGCACATCTAAATGTAGCTTAGGACGTACGTACGAAATAACTAAATTGATAATTAGAAACACCGGCTGAACTAACTTGTCGAACGCAGTTTCGAAAACTAACCCCGCCAAGGGCGGCACTCTATAAGCTCACAATAAATCACGCGTCGCGTTTAACAAAATTAAAGCGGGCCCGGCTTTGTAATGATGGGATCCGTCGGCGCGCATCTTTCGTCGACGCGATTCCCCTCGGAGCATAATGCACTCGTCGCCCGCCGAAATATCGATCCATCGCGAAATTTGCGTCGAATGTTTCGCGGATCCCGAAGTAAACGAATTTTCCCTCCAAACTTGTCGGCAAACTGCTTGTTCAACAATCGTGTTTCTCAGATGAATGAGTGTCTCGGTAATCAACACCGCAGCGATGACGAAATCAAACAGAACTGCAATAACAAACCCGACCAAGTTACACGGGTATCTCACCGACCTAACTTTTAATAATCGTGGGGGAATAAATGTTTGATAGCACCAAGTTATTCGTTCGGGAAATAAATAGTTTGTTTCAGGGCTCTGCAGGTTTAAAGGGGAAAATACTTCGAACGCTCGTTGACGGTACACGGAGAAAACTGTAAACGACTGAGTTTTTTGCACCACACGACTGAGTAGTTTAGAATAGGACAGAAAATTGTAACCTCCATAAGTAAACAAGGACAAATAAAATGATATTTCCATTTATGTCATCTTTGCTTATCTGTAGAGGTTACGATATTCTGTTCTATTCTACACTACTCAGTAGTGTGGGGCAAACTTAGTCGTTCACAGCTTTCTCCGTGTATAGAACGTAGAGATTTAGCAAGAAAAATACCCGTTTGTAACAAAACTGGGCGAATATTGTATTAAAAACTGAGTCGTATATTAAAACAAAGGAAAGCAAGGATAAACATTTTGCAGATTTGGAAATGCCGTTGTTATACTTTTAGAATTGTTGTGTTAGAAAAACTCGTTAACCGTTTGATGACTTTTTTGTGCAATCGTTACGAACCTATGTCGGTTTATTGCAACTGGAAATAAGCGAATAAACTGAAAAATGTTTCGATAAGAATACGTTTTTACGTAAAAATTCGAACCACTTGTTCAAATATCGACATATCCACAGAAATTCAATAACGATCTTGTATATTTTGAGACTTTTACCGTCAGCCCCGAAACCAGTTTTTAATAGATTACAATTCCGGAAGAGCACCGAAAAAAGAATAATTTTTCTTGCACGACCTGCTCGATAACCTGCCAGCCCACAATTTTTCTTTGACACACTAAATAGTTTTCTCATTAAATATTCTGGCAAGATTCAGTTAAAAACTTGAAAAGATAGAAGAAAATATTATATGATTCGGGAAAGTTGTGCCAGCTAAACGAGGATTTTTTCATGCTTATTAACAGCACAGTTTCGTTCGAAACAAAGCTCTTTCCATTTATCACTGTTTCCATCCATTACTTATTTATGCCAACCCCTCTCCTTCCGACGATATTCCGTTAATAATGTCCAACGGATAGTACATCCGTCATTATTTATTCCCGATTATTTGTCATTCGCACTCCCCATTGTTTCTGCTCCACTGGTCGTCCACTTACCGCAACCTCTTATTTAAAAGTGCGACGGACCAAGTTCGCATTGAATTCTTTCGCCGGGCACAACACGCGCAAGTTCTTCGGCACCGCGAGGACCATTAGTTTGAAAGACAATCGAGTTGTATTCCGTTTCTGCAACCATTTGTTTGGAGATGCGAACTAAATGAGCTGAAGGCTGTAACCTGTCTGACCGAATTCTGAACGTACTACTGCTGTTTCGAGTGAGATAAGCATAAATAAACGTGGTTGCTTGTAACCCGTTACTTAGGCGAGTTGCCCTTCTTTTCATTAGTTATCGTCTAACATTCATAGTTGTTGTTCGTGACATATTGACAACGAACGACTACAAATGCGGAATTACAGCGTCTGTTCGGCAGACGCGTTCGTCAACTTAACTTCGAATTAATTAAATTAATCGATTTTCATTGGGCCACTCCAACACGAACATAACTCACCGTAGACGAATTCGCACAATTAAAATGAAATTCAAATTAGAGAAGAAATCGTCGCGCTTGCACTCTTAATTTCCGTTCAAATTTATGGAAGTGGATAAGACAGGGGTACTTTTATTCGGCGCCGGCGGTAAAAACTGATACCCGCGCCGCGGAAACAAGAGAGCGCGAAATTTTTTTTCGTCGTGTTGCAATCGATACGGAAAATGGCGAGTAACGAGATTCACCCGACGCGCGGATAAAAACAGCTTTTAGTTATCTAGATGAAATATAACTGACCGCGAATTATTTACTCGAACTCGCGTTCGAGGCGCTCAACTGATCGGTTTGGTGTGAAAACGAAATGCCGCGTTCGAAATTGTGTTTGATCGGTTTTTTAATTAATCCATCTAGACGAGCGTAACCGCGTTAGGATCGGCAAAGTTTAGTCTAGAAGGCAAAATGTTTGCGCCCCTTGTGTCATCGTGGAGGTGATCGCACGGGCTCTTCCCCTGGTACCTAATTCCACAACAACTGCGGGTTTAACTTCTTTCCCTAAGCCGCAATAACGATGTACCAACACGCCGCTCCAAATTTACCGATGATTCCCGATTGTCAACTTTTTCGTTGCCTGTCGTTTTTGTCCACCGAGAATCCTCCAGCGAATCAATCCTGATAAATGAATAAAGGGATACAGAGAGGTTAGAGAACAATTTTGTTTTTCGATGTCAGATGTCTTTATCAGTTTTCATCGGAACAATTCGATACAAAGAGGTTACCCGCGCAGAAAACTTAAAAGCAGGATCATAATCGCATGCCTGCCTGTTGCCAAATCGTTGCCATCCTGTTGCCAGATTAAAGTCTGGCAACACGATGGCAATGATACGGCAATAGTGTGGCAACAGGTAGGCCATTATCATCCAGCCTGATGAAGCTGAAACTGGCAGACTATTCCCCAGCAGACTATTCAAAAAGTAGCGGTTCTTAACCCAATTCAAAACTAATTTTTTAGAGTTTGCCTCGGCAAACTCTTGTAGTGTTTGTCCACATTCAAAAAATATATTTTGTACTGATTTTGAAGTTGAGAATCACAACTTTTTTAATAGTCTGCTGAGGAATAGTCTGCCAGTTTCAGCTTCATTCCAGCCTGTTGCCATCCTGCTGATATACCAGTGCCTTACTACCCCTTACTGTTGCTAGACTCACTTTTCCACTACGGTAACTAAACTTTACCGTTAAAACGTTTATTAACGTTCTTGCAACGCCACCTCAAGACGTTGTATTTGATAAAAGATAATAACTTTATTGTCATCAACAAAAACGTTCACGGGAAAAAATGTTGATGCTAAATCAGCTCATTTCTTATGCTAAGTTCAACACGTTTAATATGTTGAGGCGTCGGTGTCATTGTCTGCCTGCAATGAACGTCTTTGATCAATGTAATAATCCCTGCAATTACCACTTCCGACACCAATCCCCAACGAACCCTCGCAATTCACTCTTCCGGAATTGGAGCCCACAGTTGGCCAATGTCGCTCCATCCTCAAACCATTGTAAATCAGCCCGAAGAGATATCTCGGAGAGGCGATATCTTGAAGGAGTTCAATAAAGTTGGCCCTTTCACCTTGAAACGTGATTCTTCGCCCGGTCGGGCGGCGCGACATCGAGAACCTGGCGAAGGACAAAAAGCGACGCAAACAATAGGCTGCGCGACGCTCCGGGCGACCTTAGTCCTGTCACATCTTGCTTCTACAGCACACCCCGTAGCTGAAATATACTTTGCACCATCAGCTACACCCTGAAATGTACCAGGTGGCCCTCGTGACGTTTACGGGCACACCCACACGCGGACGAAATTCGCACGGCGCCAGAAGGCAAGCGTAAAGAGGAATCTCGCGCGACATATAGGTTCGCAAACTTTCTGTTCGACTGCGCTTTCAAAGAGACTACGAGGCGCGTGGCCGCGTTTTTCGCGCGATTATCATGCTAATGGGATTCTGGGGCACAATAAACAGAACAAAGTTGTCGGGGATGAATACTCTAAAATGGATAATGAAGAAAATTATCTGTGTGATTAATTATGCAAAACTGATCTATGAATAATAAACGATTAAGTGGTGGTATTGAACAGTAATTGATAAATAATAAACGGAAGCTGGTAACTGTAGACAGAGTTTATTTGCGTTTAATTAGTTGTTTGTGATGTTTCTGTGATTTACAGAGCCATTTGCTTAGTAAAAATATAAAAAGGTAATGTATATTATGGTAAAAGTAGTATATTTTGTTTATTTTTTATTGATGGTTCTTTTTGTTCACGTTTTAAAAATAAACTTTATGAGTTTTTGTTAGTCGATATCTCTATCTACTTTTGGAGGGAAATCGTAATTCATGTCGGTTGAAAGTAAATTGATCGAAACGCACGTTTACTTGTAACAGTTTTTCAATCCCAATGATCCGGCGAATCGTCCAAATATTGTCATTATTGGAGTACAGAAATTAATTAATGCTGTTGACATAACTCCGTCAAAAAGTTTATTAAACCTCCGCGCAAAGGCAACTTTCATGTTACCATGCTTTGTATTTATTTTTCATTCCAAGAATGGGAGAACCTCGTCGAAGAAATTTTCCGCCTTGACCAAATATTTGTCTTCGATCACAATTAAGTGTCGCGTTTTGCGCTCGAATCGAACACAAATCCAATTCTTCGGTTCGCTTGCTCAGACGATAATTAATTTATTAATCTGAAAAATTCGTTCGCGTTAATTGTTTCGTCGAAAAATGTCGTTAACAAAAGTCTGAGCGAAATACATCAGTAATGCGTATTTCGAAGACCTGTAAAACTCGTAAGATGAGGAAACATGTGAATTCGGTCAAAGGTTCGATTTCAACACAGAATTCGTGATCACCAATTCGCGATTACAGCTCTCTTTTTCTTTTTACTTACGCTCCCTTTGTGGGCAGAACGAATGTCGAGAACGATGTGAGGGTTCAGGAGAGGAAATTCCTTACGGAAGAAGGCTCCATATGTCGGGGAATTGCGAAACAGATGTTAACCAAGAGACGAAAGAGTGGTCACTTTTTCACACCTGGGACAAGGCAAACTTACGAAGGGGGTGAAATATTTTTTCCGACCGAATAAGTCCTTTCACCGCATTTTTAAAGTAACGTATGTATCATGCTGACGTGACATTTTTATTTATGAAAAAATACGTTTATAAATCAGATTTGTGCGTCTAGTTTAAATAATACTCTGTTACCTGGCAACAGTTTTTATTGCCTTTTAAAATAATTAAAACATAGTAAAAATAAAAAAAGAATGTTTAACAATTTGTTTCGGAAAAAATGAAATAGTTCGTGTGGTAAAAAGACGTTTCAGTTCTTTGTGTCATTTGTCGTGGCAAACATTCAAAATTGTGAATGACTATATACTCTTTCTTTTCTTTAAGAATATATATGAAAGAGCTATATGAAAGAGCTCATGCTCTTTTTGAGATCGATATCGAAAATATCGCTGTGATAAAGCGTGACGCAACGTTACTGTTTTAAAAACTTATGCTTAAATAAGGGAAAGACAAAATCACGGAATTTAAAGGAGTGATAAAAATTCAAATTAACATTTCTGTGATCAGTTTACGAAGGAAATTTGTCTATGAAAAATTCGTAAAATCATTAACGATAAATGTGAGATAAGAATTCCTTATTCATCTTATCGAGGATGCGCTGGAGCGTCCATTGGAAGATGCTTAAATTTCAATTTCATATTTTCGCGAAACTGCAAGAAGAAAAATTTAATTTGATAATGGAAATATCAAAGAACATTTAATTAGTTTAAACTCACGAAGAATTCACCCGGTTGGCATTGTTTCGCTGCGATAGGGCGGAAAAATGCAATTTGAGAAGCAAAATGGACGCTTAATTTGCTCCGTAATGATGTTTCTTCCAAGATCTCATCCGTAATGATCAAGTTAAATCAGATGCATTTAAAGAACTTTTCAAACAATGTCAAATTGGCTGCCCAGTGAAAAGTCAGTGATAGAACCGTACGTGCGATCAGACGGATAATTGACGTGGGAAATTCTCACATTTTGAGCTATCCTCAATATGTTAATTACAGCTGGAAATACGTCGATTAACCTGCAATTTCAATTGTAACGCTATACAAGGTTTATGATTATAATTAAAATTGTCTCTCTCAATTACCCAACCAATCCCACAAAGTTTTAACTCTTCCAGTCCGAAGAGTTACAGTTTCGTGGGAACTGTTGAAAGAATCGTCTTTCAACAGTTTTCAATTTTCCGAAATAATGTAACACTAACTTGGCGAAAAATGTCTCTCATTTCAAAGAGTTTTCGTTTAATAACGTTGAAGCCATCAGCCGAGCGCTCTCATCTCGCGGAAAACTTATCGCGGATCTCTTCAAATGTATCGTATTCCGCAGTTTGTAGCTAGAATTACATTTGCAAAAATGAAGCGCACTTTTACATTTTTGTCGCGCGGCAACTCGATTCCGCGCAACACATTTTTCCATAAATCAAGCCCGCGTCTTTTATTGTTATCGGAGTTGCGCGATGGCGCGTTTCCGGACGCTCTCGGGAATACCGAAATCAGCGCCAGGATCGGCTCGGCTAGTTGACACTGATACCGCTTCGAGCGGAATTTTCTGTCGCGAAATGATGCGCAACGTAACAAGACGAAAAGGTCACAAGGGTACCTTTTTTGACGAGCAGGAGGGGAGAGAGACTGAGTCAGACAAGTATCGAGAGACGGCGAAGCAGGTCGAGGAGATACCAAAGGATGCAATTCAACTTCCATCTCGTTACTGCTTTAAGATTGAGGCTCTTCGTCAACTCGTCTTCTCGTATTGACGCTCAGCGAACTTATCGAATGCATTTAATTTAACGTCTAAAGAGCTGGAATTGAATCCACGCGGATTTCAATCCGCGTGGATGCCGCGCTCGGCAAATACAAAGCTCGATTTTTATTAAAAGCTTGATTACGAAAACATTTTCGACACCGCGCCGCTATTCATTTACTCACAACGAAAATACTGCCGTTTTTTAGTTTGAGTTTCGAGATGAATATTGTAAAATTGAGAGGAAACGACGGCGGTTTTTTGATCCTGTTTTTTCGGGGATACCAATAGGGGAAATGAAAATTAAAAAATAGAACACTTTGGATTCGCGGCGGGATTAAATGTAGTTACACATGCAAAATTAATAATTGTTTTTGTCGGAATTCTTCGAACAAACTTATTCAATCCTCGAAAGCCATATCGACAAGGTATGATATTTTCATAAAATATTCATAAACACCCTTTTATACTCCGATTGCTTTCTTTAGAACAAATATTGTCCAAGTTTGTGAGAAGAATAAATGCATCGATGAATTCGCGGAATGCTCCTTATACAGGGCGGCAATTATATCAGTCAAACTTAATATCAGCTTAAACAAGATAAGTGGCTTTAACGAGAATGTTCGGAGTTCTAGCGTAAAGCAATAGTACATTGTGCACCAAGGGCGGAAAGTAAGTCTTTTCTTCCCGCGGTACACTGTGCTTTTGGTATCAAGTGCAAGGAATGTACTCAATTTCCGTTCGAGGAACAGGG
>JABFPB010004661.1:0-14520 GCA_022817645.1 Ceratoteleas bidentatus
AAACAGTTTCAAAACATATTTTGTGTTTTGTTTTAAAACACATTTCTTGTAAAACACATTGACATCAAAACACATTAGGTTCAAAACATTTCTTCCCATTTTGTGTTTTATTTTAAAACATGTTTAAAACACCTTTAAAACAGCAGTTTTTGCCGTGTAGTTTCCTTCCTTTACATCACTCTCAGTAAAATATTGAGATATTTAATTTATCGGCTAAATTAACCTAACTATTTGGTTGATAGAATTTACCGAAACGTTAGAATGATTTAGCTAAATTGTTTCACTGAGAAAACAGAATAGTAAATCCAATAGTGCAGACTGAATCTAACATTCTTAGATTGAAAAAAGTACAGAACTATAGATGTTTGAGATTAAATTACTTAAATTAAAGTAACTATTTATTTAGATTAAACAAATTTTAGATTTAGTCAAATTGTTCATTTTCAGTCTCAAAATATGCTACTTGTTGTAACCATACATTCTTATATATTTATATTTATATATTCCAAAATATTTAGACGCAATCCCTATCAGAGGAAATATTTTTAAAATATTAAAAAAATATTATTTTAGTCAGACATCTAACATTACTATAATATTTCTAAAACATTTTTTTAATATTAAATAATATTTTTCACTGATAGGATTTTTTTTTAAATATCACACTATGTATCACTGATATGGCATCAGTTTAACAATTTTTTTTTCCTTTAGCTACCTCTCCATTCGATCCATTCGATAACTTTGCGAACGAATCTCGTCGACTTCAATCCGAAAAAGCGGGCGATTCCTCGCCACTCCTTTTCCACGTCCACGAAATTCCCATCTCTCGCGGCACCCAACTAGCCAGGAGCGTGCATTCTCGAACGTTTTGCTGCGCTCACTGCGGCGATAAAGGGCAATCGTTTGCGTTCTCCCTCTCGCGCGTTTCGCAAGGCATCTTGCATCGAGGCGAAATTTCTGATTGTTTGCATTTCACGCGGGGTCACGGGTCAGTCCGAATAATGACACGTAATGGCCGACACGCGCGACAGACAAACCGAGTGAGACGGCAGATCCCGAGACAGGCCACTTCGCCGGCGAAAACTTTCGACATCGACGCCTGTGCCTAGATGATCGGCGTTCCGTCGCAACTAGTGTAATCGATTGCATTTATGCACCACTGACGCAATCCGCGTATTGTTTCCAGAACAAAACGATGAAGTGCATCCTCGCGAAAACATAGAGACGCCTGAGTCGAGGGAAATTGGGATTGGAGGATCGAGTTGGAAAAGTCTATTTCTCCTGAGAGAATTCCGCTTATAGTAATCTCGGGTCAATCGAAAATCTATTTGATAGTCGACTGAGAAGTATTCGTGATTGTCTGGCAGGGAATGGATAATGCATTTTCGAGAAGAGGCGAATCGATTTCAGGGAGTGAGGTTTAGGGATATCGTTTTGTTTAGAAAAACTGTTCGTTTTCTTTAAATAAAACTTTATAAACAATAATATACTTGCATTATGAGGTTACATTAGAACTTATGCTGTAAAATTCATGAAATTTTTGTTCATGTAAACTATATATTAATTTAGTCAAAACTGTAACAAAAATTCTTTTTAAGTAAGAGGAAAGGTTTGATAAAACAAATTAGTTTGACTTGATTTGAAATAGTTAATCACATCGAACGAAGTGATCTGATGTTAACGTGTCATATGATACGAAGGTGTGATACATCAGCTGAAACAACATTGTTAAAAGATTGTTGACGAAACTGTTGAACAAACGTGAAAACGTTTTCAATAAATGTTCCGAAAGGAAGCAACATTTGTTATATTATATGTTATATTCTGAATTCTTTTTACTGAACCAGCGATAAATATCCACTGTGAGAACAAAGGAGAAATTTAAGAACAAAAGTGAAATCGCAAATTAAATGTACATAATGGTTTGGACCTCATTCATTGGATCCCTTCCGCTAATAAAAAATATGCAAATCGTTTTACTCTCATTTTGCAGAGGGCACCACTTAAGTCACTATTGAGTAAACTTGAACGACGAAAATCAGCATAAGCTGAATGAAATTGTAAAGTGACGCAAATTTTTAGAACGTTCATCTTTCGTTTCTCGACGGATCATCCTTTAAAACATGCGCATTTTCATACTAAACTACTCAGGTGCACATACACTTCATCATCGAAACACTGCGAAAATTTTCCTGGCGCATTAACCTCCATAAATCATACACGATTTACGTAGGCACGTCGCGAAAGTCACTTTTTGCGACACCTTTACTCAATCAATCAAACTCCCGTTTTCTTGTTTGCCCAGAAAAAGGTCTTATTATTCCACGAATGTAACATCTTTAACTCGTTTTTTTAAACATAGCAGGTAACCTTTTGAAACACTTGCGCAAAATCTAACTTTATTGCCTCAAAACAGCTTTTTCCTCATTTACCACAAAGATTTTCGATTTTCCTGACGAATATTTGTTATTTCAGGTGTGAAGAAATTTAACATTTTTCTTCCACTTAGAAAATTGATTCAGTACATAAAATAATTTTTACAGACCACTTCATAATTGCTGCAACCAAAATGTTTTCCTTATCTCGACGATATGCAATTCAGTTTTCTTAAACCGGCCGAATGGGTTGTCAACCTTACACCAAATATCATGTCAAATATTTTGATCGCGTTACGCAATTGTGCAAATAATCGTTCTCGCGGCTGTTTAATTAGCGACCGTTATCGCGGATTAATTTGTATATTTAATTCGTTGCCTGTTTTCACCGCGATTCCCGAATTCGACGCGCTAAAAATATCGAGGTGCAGTTGTATGTATGTTGACATGACGCAAGCCAGAATGAATTCACCGTCTATGTAACTCGCACTATTCGGCACACTGAAAAAGTATAGCGGCAGGGTTAGAGTTATGGTTGAATCAATTATAATATAGTTAATCCAACCATAACTGTGTCGCTATACTTTTCTTTCCGTGCGATTTTTCATAATTTCATAATTTCGCTGCGTTTATTTTGAATTTAAAAAATCTGAGGTCAGATTTGTGCTCAGCGACCCCGAATACTCCGTAAAAGATAGTTTTTGGTTAATTAGATTCTGAAGCAGTGAATAAACGCAGGTGGGACGCCCAGCGTCCCACTGCGGGTGAAAGGGTTAAACCCAAAAATTGTCAAAACTTCATTGAAAACGGTCTCACTTTTCGATTGATCAATATCTTATCAGCATTGCACAACATTTTTTTCTCACACACGATCCCTAAAAGAACGTCGTGCACTCCCCTATCTCCCACTCTCTGCCACGATGCCTGATCGGCTAATCTCCCGTTTCCGTACCGCGGATAAAAAGTTGATCGGACAAAAATGCGGCGCCGCGCCGTCAGTCGGATAAACTGTCGGTCGCGGACGACGAGGCATGTAAATGTAACCGTGGCATAATGCGCTATTAATACACGTCTATCATAATAAATAATCCGGGCGGCGCAGGGGCGCTATTTAGCGGCGCGTTGCGCAAGTCCGGGGGAATGTGCAGCCGGCGAGGAATAATTGTTTTATGCCGCGCCGATTGAACGCGGCTCAATTAAGTTTTGCCACGAAATCGGCGACTCGAACCGCACGGCTGACAACCGCAAATTAGCGACCGGGGGCGCCGCGGGGTGCGCCGACTGCCCGATACCCGTTGACTGATTTTATCGCGCGGAATTATGCTTGCGATATACAAAACGTGGGCGCTGCGACCGTTAGATAGCCGACCTGGGATAAACGCACTTGATGATTCCAACCTGGTCGAAATTTCAACGCGAATCACCTGGGGAGGGAACCGTGTAAAAAATGTGAAAAACATCTAAATGAGTACGGTTTAGAACTGATTAAAAAAAAAGTTTTGATCACCAACTTTGATTCCCTCTAAGTCGTGTGTGTGCTGTTGGAATCGCAAAATGAAATACAGCACAAATGAGACATAAAACTTATTCGGCGATTATGGATATAATCATTTTTAATTCAGAATACAAGATATAAAAGCAGCTACCCAAATAGGAAAATTTTGCAATATTTACAACATTTTATCGGAATTTTATTTTACTGTATCCATTCCATATGAACACCGTACCCCATTTCTGCATATATGGGCAATTTTTGTAGAAACTTATGATGGTGAATGTTTTCCTATTAGGGTGTAATATATAAGCAAAATAGTGCAGATGAATCTCTCAAAATTCTTTTGACTCAACAACCTCAAGCCAATTCGCCATAACATCGACAAATTAACACATTACTCCATGTTTGGATAACGAATGCGATTCAATGCGAGAAAACCAACTCGTCGTTACAGCCGAGTGTGTAGGTCGATGGTACTTATTTCGAAACCAGAAGAGCTATAAATTTCATATTTTTGCTATTGCACTGATTTATAAACGAACTTTTCTTATATTGTAGAACTGCGATCTCGAAGAATTTGAGGCTACACAAATTGGCGAGAAATAAAGATTAAAGTGCGAAAGTGTGTGAAATTTTATTATCGAAAGTTTATAACATCAAATCATGTTGACAGAAACTGAAATGGAATCCGGCCGATGAACATAAAACTCCAAAAGATTGATCGAAAATCGTAATGAAACACATCATAAGATTCTAACCTAAAACCCAAATGAAGTAATCTTGCCGATATGTTAGGTTCATCACTTTAATATTGATATAATACTTAAACAAAGATAAAACAAACAGCTTTTTTACGCGACTGTCTTTTTCTGATTTAGTCATTTTTATTTGTACATTCTATTTCAAATCAATCAGTAATACCCTCACGTCACAGGATTTTTCCGTGTAATAAATGCTTAATTTTTTTATGCGTGCACCTATTGTCACACACAAGAACCATAAACTTCGCCGATTTTCGAGACGTGTAAAGATGATTAAATTTTCATCGCATCGGGTAATTAAACGCGCCGCAAAAATGCGCGTGCGTTTTAATAAATTGTCCACCTTCACGCTCTTCACTCACGCCGAGTGCCACTTCACTCCAGCTCACCTGGCGAGTATACTTTAATTGCGCGCGTCTGATTAACTCGATTTCGGAAATCATCCATCGGCATTAACATTTAATTACCGCGGAGACGAAAAGTGTGTAATCGAGGAAAATACGCGCGTTTACACAGTAAAATATGAACACCGAACACTTCCTCGACTTCGTCCCCGTGAATTATTCACCCGACAGATTATATATTTACATAAGAAATAATTGCGCGAAATACCCATAATTCAATTAATTTTTCTTGTCGTAAAATTGCCGCTCGGGTCGCCGTTTTTTATTCCACTTGGCGGCGAATCGGGAAACTTAATTGCGGCGAAATTGCAGCGTTTGTTATTATTCGCACGCGCGAAAAATGCAAAACCGCTTTTTTTCGCCGCGCAATAAAACGGGCGATCGGTTCGCTTCCTCCGGCGTCGTAATGGAAAAAGTGTATCCAGACTGGGTTGCGTAACCCTGCAGTTTTGTTTAGCTGGAATCGACGAAGCTTTGTACATAATGAAATGTGGAATAGAAAGTGATGAAACGTGATATAAATTATACAATGTTCCCGGTGCGTTGAGAACCGGTACCGCGCTGAGAAAAATGGTTCGGCATTGTTACGGTATGGGATAGTTTTAATGGGGCGATAATAACAATGTCAGGATTGTAGCTACATAAAGTGCGCGAACGTGAATACGGCCATTCAGTTCGCGATGAATTGGGCATTAATAATCCGTTGGTCAATGCGAAATACCGTGCATTCCCCTTTTTTGTCGTCCCACTTCAAACGACCTAATAATGCAATGATCTCGCATGTCATGTCGTACAGACAACTCTTAACACGATTCGGACTTGCGAAGAATACAATTCATTACACAAGATGCAATTAATTTTCTCCAATGCAACGCCTTAAGTTAACCCGTACGTCTCTATATACGTGTGACCCATATGCAGCATCTATTTGTTTATAGTTTAAAAAACTTGAGAAAAGATTTTTTGCTGCCCGAAAAATCAGTTACGGAATAATCTTAATTACTCCCATTTTTGTACGGAGACATGTACAAAAATTATAGTAATATTTTTACTATTTCGAAATGGTAGTTTCAAAGGTATGGTAGTTAAAATGGTAGTTTTACTTAGTTTAGTTTTTATAACTATTATTACAATGTATCAGTTGACTAGTAATCTCATGTAGTTATTTACTACTACAATGCAATTCCTTATTCAATTGTTTATAACAATCGTTCACAATAAATTGTTTATAATAATTTTGTATAACAATTGTTTATAACAAATTGTGTACAACACGATGTTTATGTCATATTATTTGTAACAAGTGTTTTAACAAATTGTGGTTCATATCAAATTGTTTACAACAAACGCGTGATTCATATCAAATTGTTTAACAACACATTGTTCATAGCACATTGTTTATGAACAATGTGCTATGAACAATGTTATGTTCAATTGGTAGTATCATAAATTACTACCGGTACCACTTAGGAATAGTAACTATAACCATTCGGACGGCAAATATTAACACAGTAATGACTCTCACCATTCATAATATAGGAGAATTATCGTTTAGTAATTATGCTAATAACTATGACTCGGTCCCATTTTTGTAATGTAGTTTTGGACCCTCCAAACTTATTGTGAATTGTTCGTACATGGTCTATAGACTTGCAAAACAAAGTTACAGAATGCGAATTGGGGACAAAATTTACAGCGCGAGTAATGTCCCGCAAGTAGCTAATATTTTTGCACAAGTACCATCGTTAAATAATTATTATCCACGGCGCACAATTCACTTACGTAAACTTATTGACAAGCAGGGGAAAACTTTTTCACGCGTACGCCGCGGTGGACATAAATAAGCAAGATATGTGGCTTGCAGGTGTACGCATGAGTTCTTAACTCTACAGTCACGTACAGTTTGACGTTACAAAATCTATATTTATTAGTTAATTACTTGTCACTCGGACATAATGTAGTACCTAAAATAAGCTGGAAATACGCGTCTAATGCTGTTGTTGCGTACGTGATCCACACCCGATCACGCAGCTAAGATGTATTCTTCAATCAATGGTCCATTCTAAATCTACCTTGTTAAAAATGGCGTATACACAAATGTTTAAGTATGAAAATCGTATGCACTTAAAAAACTTACTCGAATGTAGGAACCATACATGTATTGTTACATCCAGTATAGTTGATAAAATCATACATTTGCTTAGGACAACCATGTGTATGTTTGAGGCAACTATAATTATCTTTGGCGTAACCTAACGATATTCTAGTGTACAATCAACCATGTTTATGACAACCATATTATGCTATTGCCAGCCATACATTTTTTTCACTGTAAAAAGTATTAAAATACGTCTTAATCCTTTAAAAACTATTATAACGTAGAAAAAATACTTGAAATAACGATTATGAATCATATTAAAAATTGTCTAATGACTAATGTCTAATGTCTAAACTAATGTCTAATGACTAAACGGCGAACAGTTTAAAAAATTCAGTGAGTCTCTTTTAACATGACACGTCAAACAAAATCGTCGTGTATAACCGCCGATAATAAATATAAAGTTTATATTTATTATCGAACCGAACGAATTCAATGCTAATATTACTAAACTTTAATGGTCAAAAAACCGAATCGTCCCATTAGTGCACTTCGATGTGCATTCTTTCGTATACAGGTTTGATATTTTTACGTGGATCGAGGCTCTCGAGCGCGAGTCGAAGAAAAATCGGTCATTCACCAGCCGGCGAACGGTCATTCGCAGGCGCGCCTTCCCTAATCTGGTTTTCGCGTACTTTTAAACTGCACTCGGATTCTATAAATACCGCGTCGATGAAGGGAAACCGATTTTTCGCGTCCCAATCCGGGACGTGGTTTCGCTGCTCGGACAGTTCGTACGAATGTAGAAACAGCCCGGAGAAACACCGACAACACTTTCGGTCGCTTTTTCTTCCGCGACGCTTTTCATTATGATTTATTAATGCGGCGGCCGATTAGCCGCCGAGTCCGATAGCGGGCGCTCGCGTTTCACCGATTTATCATAATGGCGTCCGAAAGTGCGCGACACGAGCGCCAGTCGGCGAACAGTAATAGAGCAAAGGTGAACGAACGTGGACGCGGGACAATGGGCTTGAAAAGGTAAACGAAACCGACGTCTTTCTCGCTCCGGAGGAATGCCGGCGTGTTTTCGGGACAGAAATCGGGTGTTTCGAAACGCGGGAAAACTTTTGTTCGGAGACGGCACTTTCATTTTTTCTCCCCCACTCCAGGGCCGAGGTTTTGTAGTCAGGTGCTTCGATCGAAAACAAGATGAAAATCCATTTCGGAAAATCGATCGCTTTTGAATTGCCAGTCACGAGGAAAGACTACAATGATGGATATTGAAATTTCGATCATCGTCGAGCACTTTTTTGTTTGGGAATAGGTTGACTTGACTTTTGGGAGTTAACTTTTCTGAAGGGATTCAGAACCACCCTGGAAATGAATTAATGTAAAATAGTGAAATTGTGTACGTAGCTCCACAAGCTTTATTAATGGTATATTTCAGTTTTACATTTTTTATTTCTGGACCATGCATAGACCGCATTTGATCATAGATGGTGTTGTTTTTTTAGCACAAAAAGCAAATAAATTGCTATGCTCATAGTAGAAAATATTTATATTAACCTTTTTAAACGACTTTCCTGCAAGGTGTTCTATAGGTTCTAATAATAATTAATTTTACTTTTCACTGAAAATGGAAGCTTTAGTAAAATACTTTTATACAGTTTCAAATTAACTTTTTGTGCAAAAGGTAATTTGATCATTCCAGTTAATTGCAAAATTTCTGAAATTTTGCAATTAACTGGAAAAAACCGCTCTAAAGTTGTTTATCAAATCTTTTATTTCTAAAAAAAATAATAATATGATTCCCTAAAACTTAGTCCGACCATAAACCTCCCGAAATAAGCTCGGTTTTCCATCGCACAGTCACTAGGTCAGTAACAGTCTTTCCTAATGTTCAACGGCCTCGTTGCCAACGAAAAAGTCGTCGACGATTTCGTTAGGCCATTAAAATAACAGCAGCGACCTGTTGTGTAAGTCACGTTGGGCATTTCTCGCGATACCTCGGTCGTCGTGATTCATCGTTTCGGATGACTCGACGTCGCTTCATTGATCGGATATAAATCGTCGCCGGTCACTTTCTTTGTGGACGGTGAATGGACGTGTTGTCGTTTTCATAAGAAAACGGGCAGGGCATTGTGCTTAACGAGCCAACTCGCGAGTGAAAAGCGTGGATACAACCGCGCTTTTCCCGTCGTTCCTGTCATACGTAGCAATTGATTTGATTCGAGTCTAATCAGCGATCGTGCAGGTTTCGAAACGCAACGGGGCTCGCGATGCTAACTGGATTAAATGTTCGAAGAGATGTTTATCGCTCGCGAAGAAAAAGACATGTCAGAAACGAATGGGCGTACGTAATTATCGAAGTTCGAAGTAGAATGTTAGTGTAGACTTTTAGTCAGTGGCAATTTTAGTCCATCAGCAGTGTAGAAAGTATTATCTGTTTCGCAACAAATGAAGTGTTTTAAGTTCTAACTTTTCTACACTAAAATTTACATACGTACAAATAATGCATGCATGCAACGTATATTTATACATCAAATATTTATACATCCCCTTTATACGTCTGGGTGAATTAATTAAAATTAATACACTGTCCCGAGAAGCAGACTCAATATACACTTCAGTCGACTGCAAAAATGAATTGAGTTTAACTTTAGCCGGCAACTAGATCATAACCCAGATTTTTACCAGACTGTTGTCAGACTAAAAAAGTCTGGTACGAGTTTGGCAATAGTTAGATGCCAGACATTATCCCGTTTGATTTCTTCACGCTGGATATCTAATTATCCAATAACGTGTATATCGTTTTTGTGGCTGTAAATGCAATGAAATGAGTTATAATTAACCTATTGCAGTACATTGTTCGCTTATGTTATTTGCATGCAGTTAGAAACCTCTGAAGCGGAGAATTCACGAAACGATAAGTGGGATTAGTTAATAGAACGATAAATGAGAATTGAGTCATTGAAACGTTCAAAAACATTCGAATGCTCTATTTCGAACTTTGAATTGAATGGTTTCTACTATTTTTGGCTTAGAAACACTCTACAGAGTGTCGAAAGACTTAAAATCACTTCAGTCACTGTTGTAATTACCGTGTTGTAATTTTGTTCGAACGTTTTTGTTCGAACAAATTGTCTGTGATTTGTCCACGGTGAAAATATTGTAGCTATATATTTTATATACTTTTGATCCAAATCGATCCGAAAATTGCTATTTAAATTGCATATATCTGTATACGTTTCCAAATATTTTAATACATTTCAAAATATTTCCAAATGTAATTTTTAATAGGGATAAATACGCCACAAAGTAATGCCAAAAACGATCAGACTTTTTTTATCGCTCGCTACAGAATCGCCGCGACAAACAATCGCTGCTGTAAATAAACTACTAATGTGGTGCGTCGGCGCGCTTCCCATTGAGACGTCGGATGGCGTGCATCAGGTGACACCGATTCGCGCAAGTCGTGAGGTCAAGACTGCCCCTTTCTCGGAGACCTTGGCGTGAACCGGACAGCCTTAGCGGCCGTAGTTGCAGCTGCCGGCCGTTTCACTGGCTCGACTCTCGCCTTCCTCGGCGCGTTTCGCGCTCTTTCTCCGGCCGCGAGCGCACCTTGCCGGGCCGAGAGTGGACCCAGACTCGGCCGGCCGAGATTCCCATTCCGGACGGCCGTGTCTGCTCCCGCGAACGGCCGATCGCAGTTTCGACTTTCCCTCGTCGGCGGCCCGGTTTCGCCTAGCAAAAATCTAGACACGATCGGCAGACAGGCGGCATCGGATAACGCGGATCCGCGGACTTGTCGAGGTTTCTCCGGACAAGTAGATCCGCCTTTCGATGTGCTCGGAGAAACGCAGTTCAGGGGCAGAGACGGCGGAGATTCTATCGCCATTTTTTGGATGTGCAAAAAATGTTTGAAAGTTAATGTTTTGAAACCAAGTTTGAAAACAAAGTTTGATATATTGAAATATGTTTAATTCTGAGACACTTTACACGGGTCTTTTATTCATAAACGGAAGGGAAATATCGGATCCTAATCCAATATGTTTAAATATCACATAGATTAGAAATATTAGATAGTTTTACTAAATGAATATAATTTTACCTGCAGTTTTTTGTAAGAACCATCTTGACCATGGACCTAACTTTTTCATAATAGATTCTAATAGTCTATTTCTGCAATTCTGGAATGTTAGAATATATTGAACGTCTGAAATTAATTAAATTTGTTAAAAATTTGAGTCATTCGAAAAATGAGAGGGATAATAGGAGAAAAAATTATACAAGATGAAGTGTAATGCAGTTCAACAAAACAGTCCACAATGTATATCAGATTTTCTTCGACACACAATCATATGTCTCGAGTCCTGCTAGTGTCTCTATGAAAGGAATTTGTTCGAGGTAACGTTCATGCCTGATAAGATCGGATTACTCGAGATTTCATGCGAGAAATTAGTCAAAGTTGGACTTGCACTGTTTATTTTCCATTTGTTAAGTTGATTGATCAAACTGTACCGAAATAGCAAAACGTTCTGAAAGGATTAATTCGTGTTCTTATTACAGTTTTTTCATTCCTTTTATTGTGAAAGTTCTGTCTCCCATATCTCTAAGTTTCAGGTTTCATTGTGAAAAAAAAATTGTTTTTGCCGCAATTCAAAATTCTTTTCCCGTTACACTTCTAACACATGGTTTACGACACAAAAACCTTCTGATAAATAGAGGCTAGGTGTGACAACTAAAGTTTTTTCGTCCACGATAAAGAATTTGACAAACCTCAATAAATTTCAGATGAAAGGATGTTTCGCAGAGCTTTCTAAATTATTAGTTCTAATCTAAACGCACGATGTGCCCGATTTGAAAGTCCAGAACATCACGAAAACTAGAAAACATATTACACATATAATAATTTGTGTAAATTATCTTTAATGCAATTGAGATTTTAGTTGCACGTTTTTTTCGGTTTTCTTATTCCGAACGTCTCTCCCATGGTCCCCCCTGCGCTCATGACCTATCGCACTTGTCACAAAAATTGACGTGAGCAACGCGGGAGAAAAGTAGGCTTCGAACTCGTGAGTTTGCACTCGACTTCGCCTCGTGTAAACCCACACGTCGAAAAAATGCCTACATTTCTCACCAGGTGCACAATGTACTATTTCCTTTATTTTTTTTTTCTTAGTTTGTGTTGACACGAATGATCAAATTCGTGTCAACATAACAGACTTTAACCACTTCCCTCAGATGTCATCTCAAGCACTCAAGTGCTACAGTTCCGTTTTCTTAACGCCAAACGTCAATGCGCTCCATTTTCCCCATTCACCTCCAAGAAATGCAAATCCTCGGCGACACCCACTCTAGCCCACGCGCTAGCAGATGCGATGCATATCACTGGGCCCGCGCTTCTTATTTCACGCTCGCGCGGACAACGCTATGACATTTATTGTGGCACGTTGTCGCTGTGGCCGATTGCCCCGTCGAGATAAACCGGCGTAATGTCTTACATTACTAATCAGTTTTATTTATTTCCCTGTCGCTCCACGAGCCACGTACACACACCCGCGCCAGGCGTATCCGGATCTATAAATGGGCCTTGTGGATATCGGCGACGAACGATCAATAACCACCGCGCGGGTCTGCCGAATCATCGTTGAAATCACGCCAATTTATACCGTGCAATAAGCTACGGGTGTCGGAGGTAACAGGTCGTCGAAAGGTCGAGCATTTTGTCATCGCTGCCGAGCCACAGCCGAGGATCTAGATCTGGTTAGGTGTATTTGTTTTCTCAGATTTTTTCGACCATTTTTCGTCCGAGTCACGAAGCTCTTGGGTCGAAGTCGTGAAGGTCGAGTAGATTCGACGGTGGAATTTCGTAACCACTTGATGAGAGATCTTTTCTGAAGTCCATTTCGATTGTTTCAAACTATGTTAACATTTCTTGGGAAAGCGTTCTGGAACTTTAATGCATAACGGTGTTCGTTATGCATTAAAGAAATGCTTCCTATAAAAAAATCGAATTGTTTATAGGAAGCATTTTTTAACAATACAATAATTTCTTATGTATGACCTCACATATGTCCTATGTGATTGCATTTATAACATACATATATAAGCATACACCGTAAAATCACTTTTATCTGGGTTGTTTAAAGTCTAAAATGCAGATCATTCTTCTTCGTTAATGCTGACTGGAATAACCTGATTGATTACGAAACTTATCTAGGGGCGTACTTCTGAGTTTACATACGGTGTGTATATTGTCACAGTAATCCCATATACGGACTAAATATGCTAACCTCAAAACGACCTATGGCAAATTAAACGATTACCCCCCTCCCACCTCACCCCCGTTTTCCTCCGAGCGACATAAATCAGCAGAGTAAACAATGTTGTAGCAAGATTTATTTCCACTCGAAACCGGCGAAAAGTGCGCTCAGTTTGAATTTGAGCCTGGCCATTAAAGTATCGGGTGTCATACGGCTGTCATCAATCAAATCACGAGCAAAGTACATTTGTCGCGGCTACCACGCTCTCATATGACAAATGCGACGTCAGCACGGACAGTTGCAAATTGCCTGCAACTGACTCCGTAAGTCGTGGCCAACACGCTTTCGAGCTTAACCTTTACGGCAAAAACACACAATGTATTAACTAACGATTATAAATGCGGCGTCCTGAACTTTGCTAGCCTTATAACGATCGGATTTTTTTTCAAAAATCGCTCCTGCTCCGGGGGTTTGACTGAAATGCAAACAGTAATTGAACAGTACACTTGAACATACACTAGAAAAGATGATAATCGGAAGCAACGTCAAAGTCAGCGATAGTCAAATAACATAAATCAACATTATTTTCATACTAAAGAAATTTGATAAATAAACTTACTATTGACATTGAGTTTAGTAGGAGATGAAGCGAGACCAATTGGTAGAAGGTTTAACGTCTGTTTATGCATTTTTTAATGCGTCCCATTATTAAATTTTCTAGATCAGGAAAATCTTATGCTTTAACAGATTTTAATGTTTAGCTATTTTGCCATTGTAGCTGGTTACAATCAGATCCCGCGTATATTAACCTGGAAAATGATTCAATATTTAAATGTGGCATAGTTCCAAGAAGATAACTGACCCTCTTAACCGAATCAGATCTTATTGAGAAGATTCACAATTACCGAACCAAAACTCCGCTTGCAGACTACTTGCGAATAAATTGAACTGGAGCAACCGGAAACTTGGTACTTTTCAAGTAGACTCACAATTTGCAAATTGAAACTTTTTTCACACTGGGTGCCAACGACACCTTTTTGAAATAGTATTTTGTGCACCAAGGGAGGGAAGCATGATATTACTCCCGCGGGCGAAGCGGCGGCCCGAGTCGAAGGCTC
>JABFPB010004662.1:0-14520 GCA_022817645.1 Ceratoteleas bidentatus
ACAATTTGTTATAAACAATTTGTTATAAACAATTTGTTTTAAACAATTTGTTATAAACAATTTGTTATAAACAATTTCTTTAACTTTTTAATTTAATTTTAAAAGTTAAAAAAATCGAAACTGGTGATGTTTTGACGAGTCGCCAAACAGAAAGATCTCATTTTCGCTCGCGCCGACGTTTACTCGGCATCAAGAAAGTTCCCGCAGCGCGCAAACTCGCTAATCCAATTACAGAACGAGCGAAACCGCGAAAACTTTCCGGAACAAAACGTTCAATGTGGAGCGCGACATTTGAATTATCAATCGCCTTCAGGCGCGACTATAATGAATCCGAATAGGCCGAAATAATGGGCTCTGAAAAATTCAGCATGCAGGAAATGCATGGTAAATGCGTTTTCCGGTGTTTTAGGTCAAGGTTCAAAAGTTGAATTTATAGTTCGGGAATATAACATAACAAATTCAGGAGAACCTCGAATATTTTTTATATAAATAAAATAAATTTTATTTATATAATTTATATATAATTTATAAAATTTTATATTATATAAATTAAAAAATTAAAGAAATTGTTTATAACAAATAAAATAAATTTTATTTATATAACAAAAATAATAAAATAATTTTGTACTAATTTAAACAATATTTAATAATATATTTATGGTTTAAAAAATTTATATTTATTATATACTCATATTCCATATGGCCTTTAGTCATATGGCCTATATTTAAAATCCTCATATTAGGACTATCCATTATTTATACAGAATGAAACCAGGACATATAAAAACAGACGTTTTTCCACACAAAATACCAAACAAAACTTCGCAATAGCTGTCGATGTTTTGTTTGGTATTTCTACTATTTTTTTAACCTTAAAAAGAGGTTAGGTCGACTTCAAATTCGAATGCCGCGCCACTATTACTCAAGTCGGTTGTGGAACTTAGCGAAACTATTTTTCAAGTAGCTCCAACGATTATTCAATAACCTATTTCCAGATGGGTTCGCGTCAATGACAAAGCAAAATATTTTCCGCCTGTTTGAACCTTGCATAAGTGTATCGATTTGCTATAACCAATCAGCGAGCCAAATTACCCCGACCGCACCTTTTCTAGCAAAAAATAAAATTTCTTTCCCCTCAAAAAAATTTTACGTGCAAATTTGGAAAAATAAATCGTTTCTCTAATACGTTTTCTTTAATTTCAAAAAGAAAATTCCTTTTAACAGTGGTTAATAAACACTAACCATTTTAATTTTTTTTAATTTGATAATAGTAAGATACATTTTTTACAATCTTTTCCTATGAAAAAATCTCGTTTAAGATCTCATAATGAAAGAAATTTAATTAAGAGATTTTTTCACTGTGATATCAGGGATGGAATTTCATAAAATCTGATAAAAATGAAAACTGGACAGAAAATTCGATTTTGATGAAATTCACAGATTTTGATAAAAATCGCAAGAACCTGGATAAAATTTAAAACCACACTTCCAAACTGAAGTCAGAATCCTTCTAACTCAAAAAAGGAACAAATCCGTCACTTTTCAAACCAAAACATTCCTAGTCGCTATGCAAATGTTTCCAAATCACAAGTCACTGACGTGACAAATCCGTCAGGTTAGTCCCAGGATTCGAATTTTTTTTTGGACAAAATTGAGCAGTGGAATCGAGGGGGATTTCGCGATGCCTGACATCGAGGAAATTTATTCAAGTGACGAAGAGGATTCAAGGTGAGGGAAAAGGGGACCATTTTTTCAATCAGTGGCAAATTTCGTTCGATTTTCTCGGCGAAGGGGTCACTGGGAAAAATAGAAAGGTCGAAGAAAAAGAGCAAAAATTTATCGATCTGGGAAGAAGTTGTCAAGGTTTTTTGTAATTAAAGAATTCTTTGGTTTGAGGTTCGGATTATTGGGCAAATTGTCAAGGAAGGTGGAATAACCCATTTTTTCGGATTATTTACAATTTATATTTATTTACGATTTTTATAAACCGTTCATATCGTATGAAATATGAAATCAAGTGTAGAAAATGTGTTAACTCGTAGAATCCACGTGGATTCTACGTGGAGGAACAATCGGTAGATTCGACGTAGATTCCACGTCGAATCCACGTGTTTTAGAGGAGTGTCTGTTAGGAACATGGAATCCACGTGGATTCTACGTGGAGGAACAATCGGACGTAGATTCGACGTAGATTCCACGTCGAATCCACGTGTTTTAGAGGTGTGTCTGTTAGGAACATGGAATCCACGTGGATTCTACGTGGAAAAACAATCGGACATACATTCAACGTAGATTCCACGTCGAATCTACGTGGAGGAACAATCGGACGTAGATTCGACGTAGATTCCACGTCGAATCCACGTGTTTTAGACATATCTCTGTTATTTTGGCCTATTCCAAACCAGAAAATGAAAAATAGGCACAAACACTCCCAAATTTTTCTAACTCAGACTATCCTGGCCTATTCCAGATTCGCATTCGACCCAAACTATAACCCGAACATTGTGGGCCTCGGCATATTCGGCAATAACAATGATCCGAAGTGCGAACCGAAAGCGAAAACCTCCAGTGATCAAAAGCCGGACGCGAATTGCGCCTGCGAACCCAAAAAACCCGCGAAGGTAAAAAGAAAGAAGTCGAAGCACTCGAGTGAATGCCAAAAGATCCGCTCGGTAAACCCGTTCATCATCTACTACCTGACGATCTTGTTCAAGACGAAAAACGTCGGGAGGATTGTCGAGGTGGTGAAGTGTGCGGCCTCCAAGTGGAACAGCATGTCGTGCGAGGAGAAGAAGAAGTACATAGAGATGGCGGCGAAGGAGCAGAAGCGACGCAAGAAGCAGAAGTGCAAAAAGAGGCGCAAATAGGAACGAGGTTGGGGAACGGGTGGGGGGGGATTTTGATACTACGACTTTGTAGAGTGAAGTATTTTTGATGAGTAAATTACTTGCATTTGTAAAAAGTGAGTTTTTTTATTCAGGATAGGGCATATGAACCCTTTATGAACACTAGATAGAGTTCATACTTTTTATGAACTCGAGATATAGTTCATAAATTGTATGAACTACAGATAAAATTGATACATTTTCTATTCTAGATACAATTCATACTTTTTATGAACTCCAGAAACAGTTCATATATTTTATGAACTCTAAATGCAGATCATACATTTTATGAACTCTAGGTACACTTCAAACATTTTATGAACTTCAGTAAAATTCATACTTTTTATGAACTCTAGATAGAATACATACATTTTATGAACTCTAGATAGAATACATACATTTTATGAACTCTAGATAGAATACATACATTTTATGAACTCTAGATACAGTTCATACTTATTATGAACTCCAGAAACAGTTCGTATATTTAATGAACTCTAGATGCAGTTCATACATTTTATGCACTTCCATAAAATTCATACTTTTTATGAACTCTAGATACGGTTCATACACTTTATGAACTCTGGATACAATTCATACACTTTATGAACTCTAGATAAAATACATACATTTTATGAACTCTACATACAGTTCATACACTTTATGAACTATGGATACAGTTGATACATTTTATGAACTCTAGATATAGTTCATAAATTGTATGAACGCCAGATAAAATTGATATATTTTATGAATTCCAGATACAGTTCATACTTTATATGAACTCCAGAAACAGTTCATATACTTTATGAAATCTAGATGCAGTTCATACATTTTATGAAATCTAGATATAGTTCATACATTTTATGAACTGTACATTTTATGAAATCTAGATATTATTAATAAATTGTATGAACTTCAATAAAATTCATACTTTTTATGAACTCTAGATATAGTTCGTACTTTTTATGAACTCCAGATATAGTTCATATAGAACTCTAGATAAAATACATACATTCTATGAACTCTCATAAAGTTCATTCACTTTATAAAATATGGGTACAGTTGATACATTCTATGAACTCTAGTTATAATTCATAAATTGTATGAACTCCAGATAAAATTGATATATTTTATGAATTCTAGGTACAGTTCACACTTTTTATGAACTCCAGAAACAGTTCATACATTTTATGAACTCTAAATAAAATACATACAAATCTAGATATAATTAATAAATTTTATGAACTTCATATATTTAATGAACTCTAGATGCAGTTAATACATTTTATGAACTTCAATAAAATTCATACTTTTTATGAACTCTAGATACGGTTCATACACTTTATGAACTCTGGATGCAATTCATACACTTTATGAACTCTAGATAAAATACATACATTTTATGAACTCTACAATCAGTTCATACACTTTATGAACTCTGGACGCAATTCATACATTTTATGAACTCTAGATGTAATTCATAAATTGTATGAACTCCAGATAAAATTGATATATTTTATGAACTCTATATACAGTTCATACACTTTATGAACTCTTAATAAAGTTGATACATTTTATGAACTCTAGATACAGTTCATGCATTTTATGAACTATTATTCAGTTTATGAACTCTAGATATAATTAATAATTTTTATGAACTTCAATAAAATTCATATTTTTTATGAACTCTAGATACAGATCATAAATTTTATGAACTCCAGATAAAATTTAAACACTTTATGAACTCTACGTACAGTTCATACATTTTATGAACTTTATATTTTATGAACATTCTAGAGCTCTACATTTTTCTCAGATTTTCTATTTCAATCCTCTCTTCACTGCTGAAAGATCCAGCCGAACAAAGACGAACTTTTTTCAGCCGCTCCGCGAAAATATTCTGCGAGAAAAATGTAGCCAACGCGTGTGAGATTGGACGTTAAATAATGCACCGCGTTACTTTCAGTTTTTGCGGCTGATATTGTCTGACGCGCAATCTTCCCGACTACTTACGTATGGACAAAGCATCGTTTCAATTATTCCACGGACCGTGGCGCGCAATTTCGCGATGAACGCAATTTTCGCGCAAACTGATTTTCGACGACGCCGTCAATTAATTCCAATTAAACCTTTAAAGGGAATGTAATGGGATTTCGCTTCATATGGATAAGCAGTTTATGAATCACGGAACACTGAAAACAATTCTCGTACCTAATTGCAATAATTTGTTTTTTGTTTGTGTTGCTTCATCTTTTTTTGAAAAGTGATCTTTTAGAGTTCATAAATGTGAAAGTTCATTTATGAACAGTTTTCTTGAATGGTTCCTAAATCCAGGCAAAAATCTTTAAATAGTGAATATAAATAAATATTCTTGAAATTTTTATTTATGATATAAATAAACAGTTCATAAGTGGTTCATTTATTGTTCAAACATATCATAGTTCATATTCATCGAACTTAGCGTTCATATAGATCAGAGTTCATAACTAATACATAATTGTCCATAGAGAGTTCATAAATAGTTCATAAGTTCATCTTTAGTTCATAAACAGAGTTCATAAACAGTTCATGAATGTTTCATCGACACATTCATTGTACAATCATAGTTCATATATCGTTCATATATGGTTTTTTCATTGTCCAATTAATAAAACAGAATTAATAAAACAATTAATAAAACAGAATTAATAAAATGTTCATAACAATTATAAGTTCATCTTTGGTTCAGAGTTCATAAATGTTTCATACATCGTTCGATCATAGTTCATATATCGTACATATGTTCAAAAAAGTTCATACCCAGTTCATACAAGTTTCATTTCTTCAACAGAAGCATTCATAAATATTTCAGAAATGGTTCATAATTTTATGAACCATTTTTAATGGTTCATAATTTTATGAACTATTATTTAATGGTTCATAATTGTATGAACCATTTTTTAATGGTTCAAAAAGAGTTCATAAATTTATGAACCATTTTTTAATGGTTCATTTTATGAACTATTTTTTTAATGTTTCATAATTATATGAACCATTTTTTAATGGTTCATAAAGAGTTCATAAATTTATGAAATATTTTTTAATCGTACATAAATGGCTCATAATTTTAAGAAGCATTTTTTAATGGTTCATAAATGCTTTCCCAAACTGCCGCCATTTAATCGCCCGATCGTTTAGCGTGATTTGCGAGCGCGATTATGGCTAAGAGACGCAGGCTAAACGTTCTATCAGCGAAACGTCCAATTTTAGCGTGTTGCGCGCAAAATCGATTGTTTCGAAGATGAGCGCGTTACGTAACGCGCGTATTATAATATTGTCATTATTGCCGATAGCTCGGCCGCGGTACGCGAGCCACCTGGAGATCGAACGATACACGCGCGCTGAAAATAGTCGCGCCCGGCCCGCAATTGTCAAAGATAACGTCCGCGTGCATTTCCCAATTGCGTATTAATAAACCCCGGCTGGGCGTTTATTAATATGGTCGCTGGAAAAATAAAAAGTGCCTCGAAAAGCGCTATTTTTGGGTCCGGAAAAGTGAAAGTAAAATGGCGGAAGTCGATTCGTCGTTTTGAAGTTTGTCGATTTATTTTTTTTTAATTTTTGTGATTAAACGAATCGAAGACCTGATTTATGAACCATTTATGAACCGTTAAAAAGGTTCATAAATTTATGAACCATTTATGAACCGTTAAAAATGTTCATAAATTTAAGAACCCTTTATGAACCATTAAAAATAGTTTATAAATTTATGAACCCTTTATGAACCATAAAAAAGGTTCATAAATGTATGAACCATTGATTCTGAAAATTATGACCCATTAAAATTAACCATTTATGAACCATTAAAAAATGGTTCATACAATTATGAACCATTTATGAACCATTAAAAATTGTTCATAAATTTATGAACTATTTATGAACATTAAATGAACGGAGTTCATACATTTTCAAATCTGACGGATATAATATCTGACTAATATATGTTAATATTGCAATTGTGCATGGTTCATAATTTATGAACGGTTGATATATGAACTAATTTCCTGGTTGAATATGAACTAATATCCTGGGTTCATATTTGGTCAATATCTGGTTCATATTCGAATCATATTTCATTATTCCAGGGCGTATATACAGTTCATAAATCCTTATGTTTCATATTTCATAATGGGTTCATAAAATGTTCAGATTACTGTTCATAGACTTATCAGAAATATCAGAAATTTCATTTTTTATGAACAGTTCATCAGAGAGTTCATTTGAACACAGTTCATTTAGTTCATAAATGGTTCATTTTTCCGGATAGCTTTCACATAGTTCATACTTGATTTACATATGATTGATAAACCGTTCATAATAAAATTATGAACAGTTCATAATTTATGCAGTTCATTGTGAAATTGTGAACAGTTCATAATTTATGCAGTTCATTGTAAAATTGTGAACAGTTCATAATTTATGCAGTTCATTGTGAAATTGTGAACAGTTCATAATTTATGCAGTTCATAATGAAATAATGAACAGTTCATAATTTATGAAGTTCATAATGAAATTGTGAACAGTTCATAATTTATGCAGTTCATAATGAAATTGTGAACAGTTCATAATTTATGCAGTTCATTATGAAATTATGAACAGTTCATAATTTATGCAGTTTATAATGAAATCATGAACAGTTCATAATTTATGGAGTTCATTGTAATTCGAAAAATGAACGATATAATAAAAAATGAATGAAATAACATCATTTTATCGTTCATAACTCTTTATGAACTGATTCAGAATGCGTTAGCTTTTCTCCAAGCAAAACGATTCTTTTTGCGAGAACGTCGCGGGACAAAATATTCCCCGCGAAACGCAAATCCGGGTCCTTATCCAGTCGGATTAAGCTCCCCGAATAGAAGCATAAACGTTACGACACGAGTTACGCCTGTTTTGGCAGTTAATCGCGCGAGACTATCAGCGTCGGGATTTGCAATTCGAGGCTGTCAGATTTATTGAAATACTGCATTACCGGCGCAATTTATGCTGATAAGACGTAACCAGGGACACTCTTCGGAATCCTTTGTTTTATCTTGCGAACGCGATACGACGCTATTCATAGAAAGTCAGTGTCATTTTGGTGGAACGATCGTGACATTTGCACTGATATACCGCGGAATATATATAGGACAGGTGTAATTGATGTATGAATCTTACATGAACTTTATATGAATTTTATGAACTTTATATGAACTTTTATGAACTTTTATGAATTTTAAATGAACTTTTATGAACTTTATATGAACTTTTATGAACTTTATATGAACTTTTATGAACTTTATATGAACTTTTATGAACTTTATATGAACTTTTATGAACTTTATGAACTATTAATCGTTTTATTACAGTAGATGAATGGTATATGAACATTTATGAAATTTTTGTAAATTGTTTTTGAAAGTTCATTGACGTTCCGGGAGTTCATGAAATATTGTATGAGTTCATCGATGAACTTTAATGAACCGTTAATCAATTTATTATCGTAGAATGGTACATGACCATTTATGAAATTTTAGTAAATTTCATCATAAATATTTCATGAGTTTATCGATATGAATGCATTGTAAATTAAATGAACATTTATGAACTCTAACTGTTTATGAACTGTTTATGAATGAGTTTGACACGTTCATTAAAGATGTTTATAGAGTTCATACGATATTTCATAAGGTGTTTAAGGGTTCATAAATGATTTTTCTGAGTTAAATGAAAATTTATGAACTATTTATTAACTGTTATTAAACGTTCATAGATAACTTTCGTGGAGTTCATAAATTTCAGAAGAGGTCATAGACACCTTAGAAGTTCATATTTATTATTATATAAAATTAAGTAAACTTTTATGAATATTGTAAATGTCTCGTAAATTTTTTTATGAACGGCATGAACCGTTTATGAACTTTATGAACGCTTCATGAACAAACTGTAATTAATGGTTGAAAAAAATGTTTGAAAAAATGTTTGAACCAAAATATTTTGAAAAAATGGTTGAAAAAAAATATTTTGAACAAATTATTGAAAAAAAAATTATTTTGAAAAGTGGCTGAAAAAAATATTTTGAAAAAATGGTTGAAAAAATTTTTGAAACAATTTTTGAAAAATAAAAATTTTTGAATTCCAAAAAATT
Source organism: Ceratoteleas bidentatus (assembly GCA_022817645.1). NCBI lineage: Eukaryota > Metazoa > Arthropoda > Insecta > Hymenoptera > Scelionidae > Ceratoteleas > Ceratoteleas bidentatus. The sequence continues at coordinate 9,058 of JABFPB010004662.1, forward strand.
TTTTTTATTTAAAAAAAAATTTTTTATTTCAAAAAAAGTTTGTTTATTTAAAAAAAATGTAATTTATTATTTACATTTTTAAAAAAAATTTAAAAAAAAAACTCGGGAAAAAGTCCGAGAAATTTTGGCTGAAAGGGCGGAAAAAGTTTTTCGTCTGGTTGGCGAAAAAGTTTATGCTGTCGAACGGACTGGATGAACTGTCAAGGGCAACGATCGCCCAGTGCAAGCAAACTTCAAGTGCTTCGCTTTCAGCGATGCTCGTGTGTGGAAACCGCGATCAACGCCACTTCGCGAACGAAATTTCCGACGGCAAACCACCTGACTCGACGAAAAGTGGTAATGAACTGCGACGATCGTTTGAAGCATATATGAAACTGTTTCAAGAGAGATGTAGAATGCAGATGAACTTCATTTCAATTTAGCCTCACAGTCAACATTGTGAGCCGCATTGATTCGCAGGAACCTACATTGAGAGAACAGTTTATTTGATTGAAATAAAAGTCATATTTGTATTTTTGTCCTATTAAATATTTTATTTGGATCAAATGAATTATTTATTTATTTATATTAAAAAATCTCATTTGTTTTAAATACATTATTTATTTAAATCAAAGAAATCTTTATTTGAATCAAATAATGAATTTAAATGAATGAATTGTCACATTTGATTCATTTTCGGGCATTAATATGACAAAAATAAGGTCTAAGGTATCTAGGTAATTTTTTACGGTCGAGAGGTTACAGTTGCAGATCGACACCGCGGAGTCTCGGGTTCGATACTCCGCGGTGGCGAGTTGGAAAGAATATTAATTTTATTTTTTTTATTTTTCGTAGTCTTTTCGTTCATTTTTATTTAATTTTCATTCATTTTTCGTTTTTTTATTCACTTTTCGTTAACTTTATTATTTTTATTTTTTTATTCGTTTTTCATTCATTTTTCTCGCAGCGACGGCACTCTGGAGCGCTGCCAGGCCGTTCGGATCAAAGTGAATGAAAAATGTCTTGCGCTTAATTTATCGCCATCCTTTTCGATCATTTTCATAGAGCGCCGCCTGACCCGGGGACGATAAACACCGAATCATCTCGGAGATTCAACCCAGCGCCAGTTTGCGCGGAAAGTGATTTTTGTTGTGACGCGCTGAATGGAATTGATGGCGACGTGAAAGGGGAATCGTGTTTTTTTAGGTTTGACGAATCATCTAAAAAAAGAGGTTGGCGAAAAATAGGAGGGATTTTGACAATTAAGGCCAAGACTGTTAGGAATTTTTAGGAATTAATTTTTAGGAATTAAATTCTGGGATTTTTGAGAATTTGGACAAATCGGAAGTTTTTGGGAATTGTGTGAAATTCTGGGATTAGTGGGATTTGGGAAAGGGTTTGAGATTTTCTGGGAATTTAGGAAAGGTCTAGAATGGGTCAAATTTCTCTCGAATTCTGGAGTGTTTCAGAATTCTTGTAGAATTCTGAAAAATTCTGTACAGTAACGAAACTGTTCAGAATTCTGTATCTACTTTTGAAAATTTCCAGAATTCTTTACAATTCTTAGATTTTGCAGAATCCTTTACCATTCTCGAACTTTTATAATTCTGTACGCTTCTTTAAAATTCTAGAATTTTTAAACAATTCTTTAAAATTCTAGATTTTTAACAATTTTTTAAGACTGTGGGATTCCTCAGAATACTGTACTATTCTTGAATGTTCATAATTCTTTAAAATTCGAGGATTTATCAGATTCCTGTACTATTTTGCAATTTTTCAAAATTCTTAAAAATTCTGTTATTTCATAAAATTCTGTACTATTCTTAAATTTGCACGATTCTTTACAATTAGTGGATTTATCAGGATTCTGTACTATTCTGGAATTTTGTAATATTCCGGAAAATTCTAGGATTTTTTAAAATTTTATCAAATCCTGTAATTTGTCCAAGAGCTGTACAATTCTAGAATTTTCACAATTTTTTTTTATTTCGTGGATTTGTCAGGATTCTGTACTATTCTGGAATAGTTTGCAATTCTTAAAAATTATGGGATTTGTGAAATCTGTACTATTCTTGAATTTGCACATTTCTTAAAATTCCTGGATTTGTCAGAATCCTGTATTATTTTGCAATTTTTCACAATTTTTATAAAATCGTGGATTGGTCAGAATTCTGTACTATGTCTGGAATTTTGCAATATTCCGGAAAATTCTGGGATTTTTCAGAACTTTGTAAAATCCTATAATTTGTCCAAATTCTGTACTATTCTTGAATTTTCACAAAATTTTAATTTTCGTAGATGTCAGAATGTTGTACTATTCTAGAATTTTTTACAACTCTTAAAAAATCTGGGATTATTCAAATCTTCACTACTCTTGAATTTGCACAATTCTTAAAATTTTGGAATTGGTCAGAACTCGGTATTATTTTGCAATTTTTCACAATTTTAAAAAATTCGTGGCTCTATCAGAATTCTCTACTATTCTGCAATTTCGTAAAATTCTAGGATTTTTCAGAATATCGTGAAATTCTGTGATTTGTCATAATTCTCTACTATTCTGCAATTTTGAAAAATTTCACACAATTCTGAGATTTTGCAAAATTCTCTAAAAATGTGTAAAATTCAAGAACTTCCCATGATTTTCTAAAATTCTCTAACATTTTATAACTAAATTCTAAAATATCATCCTATTTACTGCAATCCCACAGAATGCTATTAGAAAAAGCAATCTTTCCATCTCTAAATTATTATGTCAACTTATAACTAATTTCGCGATTTAAACTACCAAATTTATTATAAAACCAACAGTTACAATCCAATTTCCATTTCGTCTTATTTCCCGAGACTTTTACGTTCGTTTTACGTTCGTTTACGTTTTGGAACAATGGTATCAGTTTTTCGTCGGATCGCGCAGGAAGCTCGAAATCCCGATAACAATCTTCTATCGAAGTAAATCTTTCAGAATCGCTGCGATGGTATCTAAACGCGAATTCCGGCGAGAAAAAAATGAAATGTTTCGCAAAGTCGCGAAAAAATTTTTACAAAGAGGCGATCGCAAATGACGCGAATGACGATTTCCGCAGAATTGAACTGGTAATTCTGAAATTAAACTGGTAATTCGAATTAAATTGATAATTAAGTTAGCTTTGTTCGAAGCTAATGGTTCCACTTGCGAAATTTGCAACTCGCGAAAGTTTAGAGCCTTTTGAAGTATGTCATTATGCCGATGATTGCACGAAGATTTTTGATTTGGATAATTAACATTTTTGGAAAATGAATGCAGTGAATAGTGAAGTTCATTTCGTTCATATTTTTTATTTTCATATAAGCATTTTTTAATTTTTTTATTCATATGTGTTCGTTTATGAACTCTTATAAATAATGTGTTAAATTATTTAAAAACGGATATGAATTTATTGGAATTTCATATTCAAATGAAATTCAGCAAATTCAGTATGAACTTCAGAATAGAGTTCATATATATGAATTAAAATAGAGTTCATATATATGAATTAAAATAGAGTTCATATATATGAATTAAAATAGAGTTCATATTTTCAGTATGAACTTCAATATGGAGTTCATATTTATGAAGTTCAATAGAGTTCATAATCAATATGAACTTTAGAATGGAGTTCATATTCGTGAAGTAAAGTAAAGTTCATATTCTCATTATGAACTTCAATATAAAGTTCATATTCTCAATATGAACTTCAATATAAAATTCAAATTCTCAGTATGAACTTCAATATAAAGTTCATATTCAGTATGAACTTTAGTATGGAGTTCATATTCATGAAGTTCAATAGAGTTCATATTCAACTTTAGAATAGAGTTCATATTCGTGAAGTAAAATAAAGTTCATATTCTCAGAATGAACTTCTATTTAGAGTTCATATGCAGTATGAACTTATATATGAACTTTTATATGAAGTTCATATTTAGTGTGAGCTTCAATATGGAATTCATATTCAGTACGAAATTCAGAATGGAGTTCATATTCAGTATGAACTTCAATGTGGAGTTCATATTCAGTATGAATTTCATATTCATGAAGTAAAGCAGAGTTCATATTCTCAGTATGAACTTCAACATAGAGTTCATATTCAATATGAACTTCGACATGAAGTTCATTTTCTCAGTATGAATTTCAATATGGAGTTCATGTTATATATGAACTCATAAATAATGTATTTTAGTATGAAACTGTTCATAAAAAGATATGAACTTCATGTAGTTCATATAATTACTTGTGTCGATTATAAATGAATGTATCAGTGTAAATAGAGTTCAAATTCCATATGAACTTCAATATAGAGTTCATATGCAGTATGAACTTCTATATGAAGTTCATATTTATGAACTTCAATATGGAGTTCATATTATATATGAACTCATAAATAATGCATTTTCGTATGAAACTAATTCATAAAATAGTATGAACTTCATATAGTTCATATAAATACTTATGTCGGTCATAAATAAATGTATGAGTTCATATAATATATGAACTCTTGTAGAATATGAATTCGTTTATATCGCCTATGAACGATATAACAAACTGCTTTAAAAAATGAATATGAACTGTGTATGAACTTTTGTGATTAGTAAATACTCATTTTATTTTCTATGAACCATAATAATAAATGTATTAGTTGCGACCACACCCATAAGTTTATTTATAAAATATATCTGGAAATGATAAATACTAAAATAATTCATATTTATCCACAGTCGATTCTCATATTACCATTCCATAAAAAGGGAAATAAAAACGGAAATACCTAAATCTTTCCCACATATTCCACAATTTTGCATATTTCACTTTTACGAAATTGCAACCAATTTTAAAAGGAAATAAAGGAAATGAACGCTTTTGATTTCCATTTGATTCTCAACTTATCTTATTTAATTTCAATGCCAATTAATGCTAATCGAATCTTTTATATTTCATTTCGGTTTAACCCTTTGAAAGTTTGTTTTATTCGATGAAAAATACAGTTCACTCTTCAACTGTGTAAATATTTGAAAATCACGGAATGTTGTAAAGTGCATTTTATAATTCAGCATCGATAAAAAGACAATGTAATCTGCGTTGAAAATTTCAGCGATATCTGCAAAGTGACTAAATGGCGCATTGCAATATACGCGGATCAACGTGTTTTGCATATCGTTATTTATTTACGAATTAATTATAAAATCGCGAATGAGACTGTCGGTATTCATACCAGAAGATCAATAATTATTTCATAAACGTCGTACCTAAAAATTAAATTCTTTTTTCATAAATTTGAAATAAATGCCCCCCAAATCTTTTCCACAAATAATATCACAAATGAAGCAATTATATGACTAAATTTATTATTAAATTTAATACAAAATTGTTTAATAAATATTTTATAATAAATGAAAATGTTTTATGAACGACTCACTATTTTCATTGAAAACAATTTAATATCTTTTTATTAAAAATCTCCCAGAAAA
>JABFPB010004663.1:0-14516 GCA_022817645.1 Ceratoteleas bidentatus
AGAGAAACTAGAAATCTTAATCACAATCAAAAATCAAAGTAAAAGACAGTACAAATAATACAATATTCAAAAAGGAAAAAAAATTCAATAACAAAAATGGGGGGGCCCGCACACATCCGTCCACGCCGAGGAATTAAATAGCTTTGGGGAACTCACCCAGGCAGAATCGGGAGTTCTCTTCCTGTAATGAAAAAGGGTTAAGAGGAGGGGAGACGCGTCCCGATTTTAGCAAAGAGTCTTGCGCTGGTTTTCCCCAATAAAAAGAAACTATTTTCAGACGACGCGAAAAATCGCGCCGTCACAATATATACCACCGACGTGACAGGTTAGGTTAGGAACGGACTTGTGCAGGGTGGAGGAGTTTTGAGTGCCAGAAACTCCCGGGCGCAACTGACTCACGCGGGCTGCGCTCGCGCTTATAAAGGTGAGGCACTGGGCCATTAGATGGCTAGCTCGACAGTTGCGAAGAGCCTTCCCGCGCAGCGCGCTACCCCACAGCAAGCCGTCCAACCAGCTCCGTGGCAGGAGCGCGCGAAACAAGCGAGAGCCCACACTCGCGGAGAGGGCGACACCGGCGCGCGCACGGGCCGCGTCGAGCGGCGGAAACGAGCACGTTTCTGACAAAACGCATAGTTTTGGTCGCGTGAACAGCCTCGCAACGGCGGCAGCTGTCACGCGGTAACCTCTACGCGTCACAACGCAGGGCAACCGGTGCCCTGCCGAAACACCGGCCTCCTTGAACGACCGAAGGCCGTTCAATTAACGCCTCGATCGCTTCCTACTTTTTGCTAGAAGGTTCCGTTGGGACGTAGCAGTCGGTGCACCGACACCCTCTAATCCAGGAGATGAGACCGAACTCTTCCCGATCTTGCGGAGTATAAGGGTGCTGGTCAGAGTAAGACAAGTCGCCGTCGGTGAATCGCAGGGTAATCTTGCAGGCAGGCACGACCTTTTTGATTTTACGCCAGACCAGCCAGTTTACATCTGGAACGTCCAGATGATATCGGTGATACTGATCTGGCGTAGGTTCGACGATGCCCTTCGGTGGAAACTCCAACTTGTACCACCTTGACTCTCGGTAGGTGAGCAGCGAGCGAGTGTATGAGGGGGAAGCTGAAGGGGGTTCGCGACCCTTGACGACTCCGAACGGCCGCCTGATCGTCTTCATTGCCGCGTTCCTCAGCCTTTCCAACTCTTCGGCCTCCTTCCAGGCCGCTTCCGTCCTTGGGGATGCCAAGGGTGATTCGTGCGAGCATGACGGTTTCGCTGCAATGGTACTCTCCAGATGGGATGCACTCTCAGGAGCGAGAGACTGGGTTGTAGCATGATGCTTCATGGCTGCATCTTCTCGGGAGGTTAGTCGTACCTGCGTACCTGCCCATTCCTCCTCGAAGGACTTCGTTTGGTGGAAGACGTACTCCTCGAACCCCTCATCGACGTCGCTGCTCGAATCGTCTAGCTGTAAATAGTCATCAGACATCGCCTACCTGTGTTCTGGAAAAGTATAAGTTTAGTTTTGCGGCACTGACATGTTGAAATCTCGAATCAGGGAAGTTAAGGATGATGAAATAAATGAAAATAGAATTGTTCAGTTTGAATTGAGGGTACAACAGAAAGGGTTCAGGGGATTTGAAAAAATGAACTGATTTTAATGATCAATAGGCAGTTTACAAAGTTGCGATATGGGTCGCTTCAACTCCGTTGAGGCGGTTTTGACTTGGACGTCTCGAACGAGGCCGACCCGTCCATGGCGCACTGCCATTACCCGTCCCAAAGGCCAGTCTCCCGGTGGCCGGTTTGGGTCTCGTATCAGGACGACGTCATTGACCCGTAAGTTTTCTTGCTCCAACTGCCATTTGGTTCTCCTCTGAAGTGTCAGAAGATAATCCTGACTCCATCTTTTCCAAAAGCTTTCCACCACTCTAGTCACGTGCTCCCACCTCTTTAACAAATTCTCCTGTTTAGCGGGTGCTGGCTTTGCCGGAACTCCCTTCATTCCAACTCAAGGAGCGCCCTTCCGATGAGGAAGTGTCCAGGAGTTAATGCTGGACCATCTTGCGCGTCCTCGTGTAGCGTCGTAAGTGGCCTGGAGTTGAGGCAAGCCTCGACCTTGCACAGAATAGTGTTCATCTCCTCTCGAATGGGCGTGAATCGACCGATGACTCGGCGTAAATGATATTTTACGGAGCGAACTCCAGCCTCCCAGAGTCCCCCTTGGTGTGACGCCGAAGGCGGGATGTATTCCCACTTGACTCCTTCCGCCGTGTATTGGTGGGTAAACTCGGGGTCTACTATAGCCTGGTGAAATGGTCGCTTAAGATCAATGGTTGGTCCTCCGCACCAACGAAATTAGTACCTCGATCACTGTGCATCACGCTGGGAAGGCCCCTGCGTGAGACGAACATCGTAAAAACATTTAGAAATGATTTCGTTGAATAGTCATCAGCTAATTCTAGATGTATAGCTTTTGTGGAAAAGCACACAAAAAGGGCAATATAGGCTTTGTGAGTCTTCTGCCCACGGCCTGAGACATTTCTGACATTAATGGGACCCGCGTAGTCCACTCCTGTATGGGAGAATGAGCTGGATGGAGTGCACCTAGCATTCGGTAATCTGCTGTGTCTGCAGAACAGCACGTTGGCACGTGCAAGGAACACATTTACTGATAACTGTTTTAATAGAATTGCGTGCATGCAAAATCCAAAATCTTTCACGTAGAAGCGAAGCAATGAGTTGAGTGCCCTCGTGAAGCGTTTTGCAATGATAGTTTGAAATGAGTAAGTTTGTAACGCGATGTTTAGGTAGAATGATAGGGTGCTTTGCATTCCAGGATAAGTTAGATTCCATCACATGATTCCATTCTTATCTAAGAAGGGATTTCGTTGGTAGAGTTTGGACCATTTGTCAATCGGGTGAAAATTTTTGCGTGTGTTACAGTTGTTTTCGGAAGTCAAAACCTCGCTAGCCTTTCTCAAAGAAACAAACTCGCGTTGAAACGCGACTCGTTGCAAAGTTCGAAAAATGTGTCCTTCAGCTAACTTGACTTCTTCGCAAGAGATACCTGGTGGGATTGTCACATCCTGGTTAGTGACTCGAGCTCGCAAGATTGCGAAGTACTTGAACCAGTAAGCTAGCACGCGAATTAGCTTGATCCAGGAAGAGTAACGCAGAAAGTATTCGGGCACGGCTGACACTACAATCTTGCGCTTTTCACGAATGACTTCGCTCTCAATCTCCTCCATTTCAGTAGGGGAGAGAGTGGCTTCCTCCACGGGAAGTACTTCGGGTCCAGTCCTCCACAGCTGGGACGACAAAAGCTCCTGCACAGAAACTCCCCGGGAATTCAAGTCGGCAGGATTCATCTTTGTCGGGCAGTGCTGCCATCGCACATCGGGAAGAATCGTTTGGATAGCAGACACCCTATTCCCAACGAACACTTGCCAGTTGGACGCGTGTCTGGCCAACCAGTTAAGTACTATGCGTGAGTCTGTATAACAGCTGACTCCCGGGCATGAACCAACCCAAGATAGAGGAATGACCCGAACTAATCTAGCAAGAAGTAGTGGCCACTGGCGCCACTCGCGTTTTAGCACGCAAGATACTGGATTTACATCTGCCGGAAACATACTCGTGACGCAAATATACCACAGCTGAGTACGCCTGCCTCGAGGCATCACAGAAGCCGACAAGTCGTGTCCGATAGACAGGTTCGTCTGGACCGGTATATCGCGGAATTGCGAGTTGCCTCAATAGAGGGATCTCTTTACAAAATACTAACCACGTCTGGCGAAGTGCATAGGGGGGCTCTCCGTCCCAATTCACCTTGGCTAACCAGAATTCACGAAGCAGAATTTTCGCTCGTATCACGATTGGGGATAGCTACCCTAAAGGGTCAAACAATTTTGCAATGTTCGATAGAACTGTTCGTTTCGTCACAGCTGTGACGTCGATTGTAGTAGTGTGAATGGCAAACGAGTCTGCTGATGAAGATCACACGATACCAAGAACCTTCTGCTCACTTCGATCTTCAGAATGGATATCTAGACCCTGATCAGCTCGAGATCGTTCTGGAATCAACTCCGGAGTGTTAGAAGCCCACTTGCGCAAATTAAATGCGCCCGCTAGAAGGAGGTTTGTGACTTGTTCGCGGACTTCTCGGGCCTGCTCTTTAGTAGAACCCCCTAGAAGTACGTCGTCGACGTAAATTTAACGCTGGAGAGGTTCCACAGCCAGTGGGTACTCAAAAGCTTGAGTACCCACTCAACTACTTGCTTTTATGACCCTATTGGCCAGAAATGGAGCTGGACGTGTCCCGTAAGTCACCGTATTTAACGCGCGCAGGTCTCGTTCCCCTGCTTTTCTCCACAAAATACATTGGTACTTGCGGTCTCATTCTTGTACCAGTATCTGGCGGAACATTTTCTTAATATCACCAGTCAGGACGAATTTATGTTGCCGCCAATTAGTCAGTAGGTGCGAAAGGTCATTCTGGAGCCTAGGTCCAGTGAACAGGGTGTCGTTTAACGACGTGCCATTGCGAGTATTGCTGGACGCGTTGAACACGACACGTAATTTTGTAGTGAGGCTCTGCTCATGTAGGACTGCATGGTGTGGAAGATAAACGTAAATGTCCGACTCTGGCTCGTCCTTGGGAATCTCGGTCATGTGACCGAGGTCGATGTATTCTGACATAAAGTCGTCATACATCTTGCGCACTTGTGGCTGTCGGTCAAGCCGAACTTCGACTCGACGCCAAGACGCAATTGCGATCGAATTGGATTCGCCTAACCGATCTGCTTCTATAGTTGACTTGAACGGAAGGCGAACTGAATAGCGACCTTCGTGGTCGCGGATAGTAGATTCGCGAAATAGCTTTTCATAAGCGACGTCCTCTTCGGACATAATGGGTTTGTCCGGAAAATCTTCAATTTCCCAAAACTTTTGAAGAGCTGCGGCCACGTTGACGGTGGCGTGATGAACGGAAATGGTTCGAACAGCTGTTGTGGACTCAATTGGTCCAGACAGGATCCACCCCAGTTTAGTGGCCTGCGCGATAACTTCAGAATCGCGAAGTCGAATTACCTCACCATCCATCAATTTGCCGATGACGTCGGCGCCCAACAATACTTCGATACGAAGCTTCCGCGCCGGTTCAGGATCTGCGAGAATTAAGTCTCTCAGTTCCTCATGCTCATTTGGTTGGAGCTGCTTAGGGACGTACGAAGTGATGGATTGGATGACGTATGCGTGTAATTTGTACGTGGGAGATTCCAATTGAGCTGCAGTAAACTCAAAGGAGACAGAGTGTCGAGGAGAACAAGTAGCGGCACCCTCTATGCCTACTACATTCAAATCAGCTCGCAAGCGGGGCAACCGCAATGCTTGCGCTAAGGACTCGCTCAAAAATGAGGTCTCTGAACCCGGGTCAATGATGGCCCTCACTATCTGCGTGCGACCAAAGGGGGAGGCAACTCTGACTAGCGCTGTGGCAATCAGTACTTCTGAATGTGAGGGATTGCTCGGAAGTGTTACACTTTGTGTAGATTCCGCGGTTGCTGAAGCTGGAACTGGATTAGTGAGACGAGAATCGTTAACAGGAAGGGATTTTGACACTTGAGTGCTAGACTGACTCGTTTTGTCAAAATGAAGCATAGAATGATGCTGCTTGGAGCATGTCTTCCATCTGTACTTGCTGCGACAGCTGGATGGACCATGTCCAGTAGCCAGGCAATTGACGCAAAGATTTTTGCTAGAGCGGACCTTGTGGCGCTCACTTACCGACATATTGCGGAATTTGTTGCACTGAAACAATTTGTGTTGCTCAGCACACAGTATGCACTTGTCCAAAGGCTTGACAGTTGTGTTGAGAGTGCTCTTGGTTGGCTTGCGAACCGAGCTCTCCTTTTTGGTTTCTGCAAAGTCCATGGAGAGATGTTCCAGAATGTGGATTTGTTCAGTCAGAAAATCAGAAAATTGTTTGAATGTAGGGTATTCGTTTGCTCCGGACAGTGATTTTTCCCATTCCTTTCCCAGATTAGGAGAGAACTTCTGTACTAGGATGTGGAGCAACAAAGCATTCCATTGTTCGGTGGGACAACCCAAGTTTTTTTAATGAATCGAGAGATACTTTGATTGTATCCCGCATTTGCCGAAGTTTGGCAAGATTATCCTGACCTAACGTAGGCAAGGACGTGATTTGATTCCACCACTGAGATTTGAGGATGCGTTTGTTCTCAAATCGTTCCTTAAGTGTGGCCCAAGCGATTGCGTAATTGCCATCGGAAATGGGGAGTGCGCGCAGGAGTTGCTCGGCTTCGCCAACCAAGCATGATTTAAGATAATGAAGTTTTTGCGAGGAGGATAACGACTGCTGATTGTGAATTAGTGTTGAAAAAAGATCATGGAAGCTTTCCCATTTTGAATACGAGCCGTCAAAAGTCTTCAACTCAATCTTGGGGAAGCGGACGGATGACAAGTCCCCCGCGTTGACGCTTGGTCTGCGTGTGCTGTGGTGACTGGGTGAAGAATACTGCCCAGTCGACTCTAGCTCTTTTGCCAAGCGCTCGGAATCGCGTTTTTCGTAAATTGCGTCGACTCGCTCAGTGAGCCATATATCTAATGACTCAAAGTTTGTTTGGATAACCTTCCACATCCCTTGCGAGAAATACTTAAAAGTAGGTTGTTCTTCTTCAGGTACTGCATCGCAGAGTTCGGCATTAATAATTTTAGCTTTGGCAAAAAGTTCATGCGAGCGGGCTAGTCGGTTAAGAATGGTCGATGAGGAAAACTCCCCGCCATCTTGAGGTTTAAAACTGTGTAAATCTCGTTCAAAGTCTTCACCGATCGCCACGATTTGCCTAATGGCCTTGTCAATTGCTTGTGGGGTGTCCATTTTATATAGCTTGAGGGACGCGTGACTCAAAATTGACTTTCACCGATTAGAATTGACCTTCACCGATTAGAAGCAATCTAAATCTCAGAAAGTTTTGTTTAGTTGCAAAATTCCAAAACAAACTAGGTATATCGCGGCTCGTAGGACTGTCAAGGTACTTTGGATAGCCTTGAAATCATCCGCGACTGCAAGAGAGTGGACTGAAATTTCGAATAGGGCAAGCCGCACCTTTAGCCTAGTTTTTGAATTTAAAAACTGTAAAAATTGATAGGTAGTCGACACAGGCGGGGTTATGTTGAAATAATTTGCACTAGAATTTAAAGTAACAAAAACAAATTAAACTTTATTAAAAAGAAAAACAAAATTAAATCTTAGATTTGACAATTATCGGCGAAAATCATTTTATAGTCGTTGTTGACCTTGCGATAAAATTAAAATGAAAAGAAATTTACGAAAATGTGGGGGCTCAGAAACTCCCTGAGCTCATCCACAGGGGTCGAAACACCCGACACCGACTTACATCCTAATATATACCACCGACGTGACAGGTTAGGTTAGGAACGGACTTGTGCAGGGTGGAGGAGGTTTTGAGCGCCAGAAACTCCCGGGCGCAACTGACTCACGCGGACTGCGCTCGCGTTTATAAAGGTGAGGCACTGGGCCATTAGATGGCTAGCTCGTCGGTTGCGAAGAGCCTTCCCGCGCAGCGCGCCACCCCACAGCAAGCCGTCCAACCAGCTCCGTGGCAGGAGCGCGCGAAACAAGCGAGAGCCCACACTCGCGGAGGGGGCGACACCGGCGCGTCGCCCCGCCCGACACGGGCCGCGTCGAGCGGCGGAAACGAGCACGTTTCTTCCAAAACGCGTAGTTCGGGTCGCGGGGACCGCGGGAACAGCCTCGCAATGGCGGCAGCTGTCACGCGGTAACTTCTACGCGGCCAAACGCAGGGCAACCGGTGCCCTGCCGAAAGTAGAGGTCGAGCTTTACTCCCTGAAATTGCGGGAGCAAAACTAAACTTTACTCCCTCGGGAGTAAAGTTTAGTTTTTCTCCCTAAATTCAGGGAGTAAAGCTCAACTTTACGTACACGTGTGACGAAAATAATATTGATTATTATAGAAAACGTCCACCCATTTCTGTTTACGTTCCGCTTGCCACACTTTTGTAGGAAACGTAAAAAATATGACATTTCGATTGCGTTCTTTGGAATTTTGGCATGTGCCAAAACAACATTTACGCCACGACACATTCAATTTCATCGGTGCGGTGTTCAAAATCTATGGGCGGAGTTGTTTGACAGCTGACTGTTCAAATATGACTGCGGAATTGTTACATGAGAATTTATGCGGCATGTCGCATGGTGGCGCCACCGTCAGATACGCACCCTGTCTATTTACCACCAGAGAGCGAAGACTCGAAGTTGTGGAGCAATGACATCAGTCCACGCTAGCCACCATTTTGTGCCACCATTTGGGCACGAGAACATCAATTGTGCGTCACGTGCTTTCCGACCGGGGATCTTCCCGTCGTGTGCCCGTTTTCACTGACGTCCGGCGGATACCTCGCGACCACCTGAGGTTAGTGGCGGCATACGTACGGCGAACCTTCCCCATTTTCCTTCACATGTCCCCTTTTCCTTATCCTTCCCAATTCCCCTCCATTTGTTCGCCGCTGTACCCGCTGCTACACGTGGCGCACACAATTCGTTAAACCACATATAAATAATTACCCCCCTGACCTGCGGATGGCCATTTTGGGATAACCACCCGGGCCAAAAAGAAGAAAAAGAAGAAAGCAGAAGACCGTAATGACTGATAACTTATGTTACAGTATCAAAAATCGACGGTGTAAAGTGTCATTGATGGCCGGTGTTAAAATGTCGGTGTAAGACAAGTAATCAAAAAAGTGTTAAAACAGCACAATGATAAATGTAGAGGTATTCTTGAATTACTAACTTTAAATCTTTTGGATTACGCGCGAACATCGAAAAAATGTAAACAAAGAGTCACCAATCGCGACCGAAAACCTAAAATACGACGAAGTTGTGGCAACTGACAACATCAATTCTAACCTATTTGAGCCAATGACAACTTTATTTTAGATTTATTTGTTCGTACACCTTATTAATGAAGAGAAAAATCATATTAACACCATGCAAATATTTATCTTCGCTAAATTGCACTGATTTGTGTATTTATGGAAGATTCATTTTTACAATGAAAAGTCACACCGGCCACAACTACATTTACACCAAATTTTAACACCAGAAAAAGATGGAAATATATACACATGATTTCGTGTTAATTTTTACACCGGATTTTTTACAGTCTACCGACTCTTACAATATTTCTTTACAAGTATATTAAATACAAAAAATAGAATCGTAAACAGTGAGGACAATTATCGTAATTTATGTTGTAATGTTGTATTATTTATTGTTGAAATGAAAGCCAGGAAAGTCTAAAAGAGAGCTTTTTTCTTTTTTTAAATGAATAGAAAATGAAATAGAGAAAATATAATTACGAACCAAATAATATTGAGAAAATGGGGTCCGGAAACTTAGGAATAAAAGTTTATAGAAAGGTCTAATTACAGAGTACAAATCCTTCCGCTTTGGGCAGCGTACAAAAATTGATTTTCTAATTTTCATGAAACCAAACAAATGGAGTCCATATGTGGAGGATTTGAAAACTGACAGTTTCCATAGTCCTATCCGAAGTGCCGCAATATCAAGTAGTCGACATGGAAGGAATTTACGGGGGCTAAAGGATTCGAAAACCTCAACCTCCGAATTAGGTTCGCCCAGGAATGACTAGAGGGAGCCATCGACTGTGGAAAGGAGTTACCAGACGTCGATCCTCCTTGAGTTCCCATCGCCTAACAGAGGGAGCATCCGGGAGGCGCGAAGCGACTCTTCGCGATTCCGGAACGACAATTCTGCGCACGCGACTCATATAGAGGTCGTTCTGGTCATAGAATTATGATTGGCTAGCAGTTTGACAGTTGCATAAATTAGGCTGAGTTTAGGCTATATAAGCGAGGGCGAGGGCAGTCTCGCTCTTTGGATTATCCAGGCTGGTCGTAACTTCAATTAGTGTAATGTAGTGTAGTGTCCTTGTCTGAGGGTCAACCGGGAGGGAAATCTACTCCGAGATTTTCATCGAAAAGTTTGCCTTGACCTAATTTGTAAGTGCAACTTGTTGGATAATATCGTTTTCGACTAAGGGATAACATGTGGGAATGTTGAGATGGGAGACATAAGTCTTATTCGTACGGAAACTAATTACATTCAATCTTGTAAATATTAATTTTTGGAACAATATATTTGGTTCGTTAACTTAAACTTTGTTTCTAATTATTTTTAATGTTCGTGCCGTCCGAGTACCTCCCCGAACACCTACGACGACCGCGATTAGAGTCTCTTGCGGTTGGATTAGTCAGATAATTTAGGAAATTAATTTAGGAAATCGCCTGATAAAGGCTGGCGCCCAATTTTGGTTTTTGAGCTCGTCAAAATTTTGCAACGCGAAAATCCGTCGCAAATTCTGGCGCCCAACGTGGGGCCCCGAAAATAAAAGGGGCCTTAGGGTGAAAGCCACAAATTTGTGATGGCATGAAAAGTTTGGAAATCACGAGGTTAACGGACCAATTTTAAAACCAACAAGTTTCAAACGACCTGTTTGGATTTCAGATTGTGGATTGTATGTTTAGTTATACAAATTATGTTATTGTGATAGGTATGGCCATACGGTACCATAGATTTATACAAAACTTTTCATTGATAATTGATAATTTATTAAAGTTATTGAGAAAAGGGATAATCTGGTCCTGGGAAGAAGACCAACGACAAGCATTCCAACAAATAAAGCAAGAACTAACTAAAGCTCCAGTTTTATCTTGTCCTAACTTTCAGGTACCGTTGTTCCTACAAACAGATGCTAGTTCATTTGGACTAGGGGCGTTGTTAACTCAGATCGAAGGAGTAGAACGCGTAGTAGCTTTTGCCAGTAGGACGTTAAACAGTGCCGAAAGGAATTACACTGTAACAGAAAAGGAGTGCTTAGAAGTCATTTGACATTTGAGAAATTCAGATGTAATCTCGAGGACAAAATTACATTTTACTGTAATTACAGACCATGCAAGTCTTAGATGGCTCTGTAACCTTAAAAATCCCACTGGTAGATTAGCAAGACGGTCATTAGAGCTGATGGGGTATGATTATGAGGTAGTTCATCGGAAAGGAGCCTTGCACCATGTCCCTGATGCTCTATCTAGAATGTACTAGAATTCCGAATATCTTTGTAAATTGGATGAGGTCCCAACCCGTGACACCTGGTATAAAGGCCGGGTTAAGCAAGTTCAGAAGTTCCTTTGCTTGCAAAATTGTGGATGATTTGTATGCTTGGAAAATAATAGTACCGGAATTATACCGTGAAAAGGTTTTGAGGGATAATCATGATATTCCAACCTGCAGCCATCTTGTTATTTTGAAGACTTATTCACCAGTAGCTGTCCACTACTATTGGCCAGGAGTCTATAAAGATGTGGTTAAGTTCATCCGAGGATGTAGAATTTCTCAGGCTACTAAAATCGATCAGTTAGGAAAAAGGGGTTGATGGGAATACGGCATATAGAAACTCCATGGACCGTAGTTTCCGGGGACATAATGGGGCCTTACCCGAAAAGTAAAAATGATTTTCATATATCTTAGTCTTTCAAGATCTATTCACCCGCTGGATTAAATATATTCCCCTCCATACAGCCACTGGAAAACAAATTAGTATAGCTTTCGAGAATAGGATTGGTTTTCAATGGGGAGTCCCAGAAGTCTTTTTAACGGATAATGGGACAGAATTTAGGAATAAAGATATCGATCAGATGATTCTTGAAATAGGAATTAAACAGTCAACCTTATCACCCTCCTTATCACCCTCAGGCTAATGCTACGGAGAGGTGTAATCGAACGCTGAAACAGATGATTGCGGCTTATGTTGCGGATGATCATCGCTTGAGGGATGAACATCTTCCCGAGATACAATTGGCTGTGAATAGCGCGGTTCATAGTTCCACGGGAGTATCCCCAGCATTCTTAAATTTTGGAAGAAATCCTAACCCCGTACGGACACTTAGAAATCGGGCGTTTGGGAATTTAAAATTGCAGTCAGGAAACTTAAAACAGTGGACAGATAGGATGAAACAGCTAGGGCATATTCGGGATTTTGTCCCGAATATGCCCTAGTGATTTAAAAAAGCAATCCCCGAAACGGGGATTGCTTTTTCGGGCATTTCATTTTGCACAATTGTGAGCACTACGCGGACGGGTTACTACAAGTAGCCAGACAGTGCCCATCGATGTTCAGCGCTATTGTCACCAATGTAAACGACATCAATAGCCGGCGCATTGGTGACCGATGCATGCCACACCGTTCTTCAGCGCCCGGACACTGATAATCAGTGTCGGATCGGATCGGATACGTGAAAGCTTGACCCGACTCGAATCCGATCCGACTCGACCAAAGGCCGAGTACCCGAAACTTTCGGGGACCCGCACATGCCTATACTCTTAACCCAAAATGTATCAAACCTTAATTCAGAAGTCAAGCGAAATTTTTTATTTTTGGTCGCGCAAACGGAACTGACTCAACTAGTATCCAGATAAGGACCTTTCTTGGTTCCATTAAATAAACAATGCAAAATAACTATTCAGACACAAAAGTTTTATTTTACAACTCAAGTCAAATTTTATTGATCGGAATTTCTTTTAATTCAAAAAAAATTATACCATTATCTCTAGGTCATTTATTTATTCCGTCTTTAATTTAAATAGTCAGACATGCATATCACAATAATTAGCCACACTCATAATAAATCCTGACTGACCGCAAAAAGGGGCAGTTATTAAAGCTTAACTTCTCTCAATTTATCAAATAGGATTTCGTCTTTACAGGTTTACAACCAAAGTTTATGATCATAAATAATCGGCACAAATCTCAACAAATTCCTGGCAATTATACACACAACATCAATCAAAATAAATACGCCAAACGTTGTCGATTTGTAATTCTGAAATCCCAGATGTTACACGTGGGAAAGCTAGGCGACTATAAATTTAATATTTATGGCAGATTTAAAACTACGAATTCGTCTTGCAGAATTCGATTTTGTTTGACTTAAAAGTCCAGTAACACTTTACCTTTATGAAAACTCGATTTAACACGGATTTCTCTGTCAAACCCCGATTTTCCTAACTAAATTTTTTTTGGTTTCAACACCTAAATCTCATTTCTCTGACGAATAATTCTGCACATATCTTTCTCGGAATGGACTCCCCAATCGCAGCCTAATCCTACAATCGACAGCTCGATCACGCAGACAGGGACACGATGGTCGCTCAAGCTCGGTCGTGGATGACGAGTTAAATTTTCCCAAAACTTTTGGTTACAATCCTCGCGATCAGTCAGAGCTCCTTTCTTCCGATTTCAAAATTACGACGATCGGAAAAACAAGAGGCTTTCCTCCTCGCTGCCGCTTAACTTATTTCCAAGCCGAACGTCTCCCTCTCTGCTCAAGCTCCCCGCCTTTTCACCGAATACCGCTACTTACCATGGTACTGCTGCAGTCAACTTACGT
Source organism: Ceratoteleas bidentatus (assembly GCA_022817645.1). Lineage (NCBI taxonomy): Eukaryota > Metazoa > Arthropoda > Insecta > Hymenoptera > Scelionidae > Ceratoteleas > Ceratoteleas bidentatus. The sequence continues at coordinate 13,521 of JABFPB010004663.1, forward strand.
CTTCTACCGCCTGCATGCCCAATCCAGATAGTGAGGAGATCGGAAACCCGCGCAGTGTCTACCAATAGGAAGGAAGCCCGCTTCACGAATTTCCCTCCACAGTCGATTGGAATTTGGCGTTTTCACGAGGAAGGGAAAAGTCATTGGGGGCCCGACTAAATTGTGAGCGGCTGTTCCAGCACGGGCCCAACACTTTCCATTACAGCAACCAAACTCAACTGGGAATACTCCTGGCCTTGCGCAAAAGTCTGCGGTCGAAATAGGTTGATTCTGGCGTGGTTGAATTAGCGGAAGGTCATCACAGCAAGCAAGCGAAGTGGCGCTATTCCCGATCATTCGGGGCTTGGGACACGCTAAATTCAACTTTGTGGTGGCATCTAGAGTTCATCAGGTCGAAAGGTGATCTTCAGATGATCTTCTCTGGTTAATCAGGTGTCGCATCGTTTATTCCGGGACGAACGAAGGTGTAAGTCGTGAATGTTGAGAAAACCCACAGAGAGAGAGAGAGAGGTCAGACTCGGTTTCAGTCAACGGCACGTAATCCTTGGTGGTCGAGGATCTCATCTGTAGAAGTGAAGTCAGGCTGTTGTTCGACATTGCGTATTCCCGATTACTTCATCTCACTGCGATGTTACAATTCTAAACTTGAAAATGTCGAGTTCCGATAAGAATTATATACATAAAAAAAAAAACAATTTTCCGAAACCAAAATATAAACATTAATAATATTATATTCACGAAGGCTTCCGCGGCCGGATTTATCATTATCTTGGATATCCGGGTGATGCCGGATGGCCATTTGTTTGTCAGTTTGTCAGTTAACGTCGACGTTTCGGCCATCCTGTCGTGGCCTTCTTCAAGACTTACTTTTGAACTGATACCGAATTGTGGAAGGTGTTATGTTTATATACAATTTCACTAATGAGTTTATTGAACGATCCGAAGTAAGCCAACAGGAGATGTAAACATTTTAAACAAAACAAGAAACACAGAGTT
>JABFPB010004664.1:0-14516 GCA_022817645.1 Ceratoteleas bidentatus
GTTTTTATTGGTAATCACATTCGAAACATTACTGGGCCATGTCTGGTTACCGTAGTCTGGCAGTCAGTACAGTGCCAAAGTCGGGCCATTTGTTCAACTCTGGACATTTCTACTTGGGTGCCGGCTTCGCCGGCAAATGTCAACTTTCGTCCTGATTTCGAGGTTGGAAATGTGACATTTTCGGGACATGTATGGGAAAAAAATTATTTTGTAAATTCATATTATAAATAGGACTTTTAATAGACAGAAGACAAATTTTTGCGATTCTATTCGAATAAGAAAGATATTGCTAGAAATTAGGTGATGTTTTCAAATCTACATTATTCCTTTGAAGCTTGATGATCTTTAAAAACTGGTAATATTGTTAAGTAAATGATGATCCTAGAGTTTCGATGGTCTTACTATGGTCTAGAAAAACGAGATCTAAGATGACTAGGCTAAAAGATACCTAAGTTCGATATGAGATATTACTAATCGTCGAATCGTTTCGTCGAATCTAAAAGACTTCAACAAGATCTGAAGGATTTTCAATAAATTATAGAACATTTTTTGTACAACATAGAAATTTACTACAACCCGGAAAAAATCTGTATACGATATTTTGAGATCAAGTTTTGGTCGAAGTACGGTCACAAAATTATCTAAACCTGCTAAAAAGATATCTTATTCAGAAAGTTTTTTAATTATTTTTTACAAGGGAACTTTGTGGATTCTGCCACAACAAAGGCTTTTTCATCTCAACTTAGAGGATTCTACTACGGCATAGAATATTTCATTGCAACTTAGAGGCTTCTTCTATAACAAAATATTTCACTGCAATTTCGAGGATTCTGCTACAACATAAATCATTCTTCCTACATATCAGAGCACTGGCCGCAAGTGCAAATTTACACAACTTCCATACCCATTTCAAGGGAAAAAAGGTGTTCTACTGGACCTGCAATCGTCGAACTCGAATCCCTCTGGGTCACGAAATAGAAGCATTGCCGGAACGAGGCTCGTGCATTAATTGAGCATACGTTGCGTCAGCGGTTATCTGATGGTACCGAATGCACGTTCGCAGGCGCAACAAATCATTGGAACGAGGCACAACATTGCGGCGAAGATATTGAATATCAATTCCTCAAACTGGCGAAGCGCGTAAATAAAAAACGCAGCTGAGCCGGGGTCCGGCGAAGGAGCGGCGCGAGGCGAAAGAAAAGAGAAAACTGGAAATCCGCAGATCGCCGATCGGCGATAACTGAAAAACCCAGGTGAAGCCGGCGAGCGAGGGGCCGCTTGCGGTTAGCCACCATCGCGGAAGCCACGAGGAGAAGAGATTGGTAGGCGTGATTGCGGCGTCGACGGACCCCGGGATGGCGGATATTTTGACTGGGAAGGCCGTAATTTGGCCGGCATTGTTGCCGCACATTGTAACGCGAGACGGGGCTCAACGAATTTTGTTTGCGTTTGTTGATACCATTGGGACAAACGCAAGACACGAACGACAACGAACGGACAGCAACGTGCCTTTTCGATGCATGTATGAAAGGTGCGAGAATTCGGATGGACGCGAAGATGGGCCGTCAGATAGGGCTGAGGAATCAATTTTTACTGGCAGAAGGCCGGGTTTGACTGGGTCGCGGTTTGAAAGAATAAGAAGGTTGAGTTTTGGAATGTTCGGGGTGAAGAAGGAAGGAAATGGAGTTTTGGATTAAGGCAAATTTAGAGTAGGCAAATAGACAGGGAGGTTAGATTAATATTGAGCACAGTCTTAATAATTTATTTTAACATGATGTTGAAGGCACATCAAATGTTATAAATTTGTCCATGCCCTGAGAAAAAAAATTCGAGTTGAAAGATCGTAAAAGCTCATCGAACTCCAAGTTGTTTAAGTAAAAAAATACGTTAATTTTATAGATCCAGAGTTGAGTATGGTATACTCTGAAAAATCTTCATGTTATCTTAAAAGAATGTCATTTTATGAAAATTTGTTTATTTTAATACAACTTAATTTTATGCTGAAATGATTTATTTTAAACTGAATAAGTAGTACATTTGTATTAAAATTATTCCTTTTATCGATATATTGAGCGGAAAATCCTTTTACTATGAAACGATACCTTTCATGATGAAAAGATTATTTTAAGAGTGCACGCGAGGCATACACAAAGCATAACTGCAAAGTTGACATCGGGGTGAACGAACAAGGAAATGCTTTACAAGCATTTACAAACTGAATCTCTATTAGCGTCCAGCCACTGCAAATGCAGGTGTGTCATACGTGTTTCAAAACGAGACATTAAAACGTTTGATAACGTCTCACATGAGTTTGTGTTTCAAAAATGTTATGTATCTCAACTTTAATGTTTCAAATAAAAACATATTTCAGGTCTCAAGACAAACGAAACGATTTTTCATGTTATTGAAAGATATGAATTATACACAGAAAAAGTTTTGGAGCTATAGAACGTCTTACAAGAGTACGTCAGTTGAACTAGAGGTTCTCACTAGTTCCTTCCCGAATTCGGCTTCGCCTCATTCCGGGAGTTCACTCTTTTCGAAATACGAATTTTCCTCCCTGCACGGAATAAAGATCTGACAAATGTTATCAAACTTTAAGGCAAACCGAGGATATAACGACAGCATTCAGCTTTTTTACCAAACTGTTTTAAACTGATTTCCGAATGTTCGTCAAACAATAATAAACAGTTTTAACCTTTGTTCCAAAGAGTTTGGTAATTTTGACGATTTCTGTTCGTATATCCTCAGTTTACCGAAAAGTTTGGTAAAATTGTCAGATCTTTTTTTCCGTGTAGTGGTGAAATGTACTATTATCTTGACAGGAATGCTTTCATACTCAAAAGATTTTTTGCTAAATATATCGATAAAACGAAATCCTTTTATAATAAAAGGATTTCGCTTTTAACAGTTTCATAAAAAAGGAAACAATTTAATAAATAACAGATGGTTTTTCTAGTTGAACCAAATGATTCGAAAAAAATAAGTCATAAAAAGTTGTTAGTAGGCTGACAACTTTTATGAATTTTTAATGAATTTATGACTTATCTTTTTCGAATCATTTGGTTCAACCAGACGATACTTGGACAGTAAAGTACCGACGGTCGTCTGAATACAGTTGCCACCCCTGGGTAAGCGACGGTATGACTATCGGCTCTGTACTTATTTGTCTGTCAATAAGTACGGAGAAAGTGCTGATTGTCAAGTGTCGTCGACCAATACTGCGCCAAGACAGTGCCATTACTAAGCTGAACACTTTGTTTGATTTATTTTTAACGACTTGTTTAAAATAAATGTAATAAAGAGACGTTACGTTGATAGTAAAATGCCAACAATTGTTTATGTACGTAAATGCTCTGGAAGTGAAATAAATTCTGAGCTCTTAAGCCAGTACTGAGCCAAAACAGAGCCAGAAGTGGGCTGGTTCTGTGCTTTACCAACCGTTACAATCGGCCCAGTAATGGCCCAAACCTGGCAGCCATTCCTGGGAACCAGTGAAACGCGAGAACACTTTGGCCCAAGATTTATGAACAATCGGCCCAACGTTGGTCTAACGATAACAATTTGCATCGTCAAATAAAAAAAATCGACCGTCGGCACAAGCTTGGCCCTGTATTGGCTCATGCTTGCTTAGAGATATTTATTTCGACAAATTAAAAAATTAAGGTAAATTATAAACTACTTGCAGTGAACATTATAATATGTTTTATTCCATTTAAAAACGATCATCTAACTACCGGCAGCCACTTTTCGGCCAGGATTGGCTGTCAGTCTTGGGCCAATGGTTTTTTGGAGTAACGGCCCAAAGGCTTCCCGCATTTCATTCCGACTTGGGCCAACGCTCAATGGCTGGGCGACAAATGGGGGCCAACCGCTGCCAAGCTTGGGCCAAGGCTGGGTTGATGATAAATTTCCACGTGGATTATTGTGACTTATATTTTACGAATCATTCGGAGAAACTAGACGGTACTTTGCCGATAAAGTGCCGACGGTCGTCTATGTACAGTTGCCAACCCTTGGGTAAACGACCGTGCGACCACCAGCTCAGTACAATTCGTCTGTACATAAGTTCCGAAACAATACAGATTATCGACGGTCTAGCTCCGACTTTTCTACATGGGAACTTTACCTTAAAGTTGTCTTGATTTCTCTCTGCGTTCGAGCAGTCCGCTTTGTGTCGTGTGGACATGATTTTTGTCAATATTGCGCAATTTTCTTGGAATGACTGATAATTTTCATAGGTTAGGATACGAAATGAAACACTGTGTCTGATAACAAGACACCATAACTGAAACACTCAAAATGAAACACTTGTAGTGAGGGGTTTAATTAGAACCCCCCTCGAGGTATCATTTGAAGTAAACGAACTTTTGTCAATCATCGCCTATTCATATACTGTGATTGTGAAAACTATCATCAAATTGCAGTATCTGTAATTCGATTACTACGGTAAGATAAGTTTCGAGGTCGCAAGTGAAGAAAATCAACAATCGGTAATCAAGAACCAAGCACTTCTGCTAATCTTACGGTGAAGCAGAATCTGAAAGTAGTTTTCGAGATAATTTTTAGTTAATTAAAAACGTCCTCGAAACCACTCTAACGGAAGAGTCACTCACATAACTCACCATACAAATAAGAAAAAAAGAAACATTTCTCCACTAACCACCGGTTTGTCCACCGTCAAGTCGATTAAATCGATTTAAAAACTCCCTCCTGCGCTCGACTGCGAGTCAATCGAAAGCTTTCCTAACCGCAATCACGCACCCAACCTCAATTACCCTCGGAAATCTCTCCCAAAAGCTAATTCTCCCGGTGTCATCTCGCCGCCACTCGCATCCACCCGCCTCCCCTTCTCGAAGACTTTCCCCCACCCTGTTCCCGACCCGGACAATCATACTCCGGTCCATTACTGTAGCAAACGACCCGGATTACCAGCTCTGCGCACTTTGCGTCCTTCCCATCGGCGGACCACTTGGCGATCGGAGTTCCCACGTGGGCATTTGACGTGTTTATTTTTAATAGCAACATCAGCAACCAAATCTGCCCGAGCACGGGCGGCAATCTCGAAATCTAAATCCGCCGCACGACATTTGACCGCGTCTCCCGGCGGCGCGCGCAAATCCACCAGGGTAGCAGGGTAGCAAATGCCTACATGGCGAACATGCACGTGAACTGGCGTCGGGGGGCAGCGGGAGGACGGATGCAGATGAGATCGTATCGCGGACGTAATCGGCGGATCTCGGCGGGACAATACCGGGTGTTCTCCTCTGTTCGGGAACACTCAAACATCGTGCGACAATAGCCTCCAATGGGCGACAGCTGTCTAACGTTCGCGCCGCTTATTGCTTGCTTAGCGGTTGGCTGTTTTCAATAAAAAAAAAAGAAAAAATGGGGAGGGGGCGCGAAGACGTCATAAATTCAGCGAAGATGCCGAGTCTCAGGATCCGTCATGCGAGGACGTCTTTATGTGTGTCGCAGCGTATGATTATAATTTGGGGCCCACAATGCGCACAATTTATTGGGGTAAAATTCTGGGGAAATGTTAGCCGGTCGCCGTGGGGGATTGCGCATGAATGTACCCATAGATCTCGCGGCCGGGTCTAAATCAAAAGTCGCGCGTCGAAGGCTCGGCCAAATCGATGCCTGTTTATCTTATCGCGCCACCTATCGGCGCGCAGCGTAATCTCCGAGATTTAAGGACGACAAATTGATTCGATGAGCCCCGTCTTTCCCGCTGCCAGTTGGCGCTCGCAGCCGTGTGGAAACATGGCGGTCCAGGTGACGAGGTTGGTACCTTCGGACCCCCACGTTTGGACCGCCTACCGGGAGGTAGTAATGTATACATAGATATGGAGGGATGTATGTATAATACATCGAGGAAAATTATCATGCCCAGATCTCAGACTCGCAAATCCGTTCGGTACTGACAAATTGTAGTTGGTTCAGGAGAGGGCCAAGTGAAGGTCAGGCGGAAAACGACATCACGACAAGCAAGAAGGTATCTATAACGGAGTCGAGAAAAATGAATGACGCGCGGTGACGAATCGAAAGGTCACGTCAGAATCGATCGGATCTAATCTGCTATCGAGTCGGGTCATCCGTCCCATTGAAAATGAACGAATTAAAGCAACAAGACTCACAACGGAGACCTCTTACATGAACCAAAAACGTGATGTAAGTTTCAAAGAAAATAAAAAAAAAGTCGGTACGTGTAGAAAAATATATTTATATCGTTGTATCGTTGGGCCATAAAAACCGCAAAAAAGACCGACGTCGATCATTTTTCAACATCGCCCGCGATCTATCAAATTCGAGGGCCCACTTAATCTTTGACGTCACGCGTGTCGCGCGACCTCGTGCCCGGCTCGTACCAATTAATTCACCTGTTTTAGGAATCTCTGAGTCGGTTAAGTCTTTCGATAGAGATTTGCGGGGGGGGGGGGGTATCTGCGTAGATCACTGTCAGTGACAAACGAGCGCCTGCAACGCCGACCCTTGTCACGCGCGGCAGCGACACGAGTGACCCAACCGATTTCAAGATCGGAATGCCATAATGGTCGGTCCTCGTTAGCCGCGTGCTTCGGGGAAAATCGACGCTGGAAAATGCGTTTTCGCGGCGGACGTTGTCGACTCTGGCATGCAAACCCGTTTACGAATGGTCGATCGAGAAAACGATCAATTAAGTGGTAGTCAGTGCCAGTTCCCTCGTTAAAATATGTCAATGGATATCTGAAAAGAAATATCTGCTAGTGGGGATAACAGGAAAAGGGTGTGGTCCACGGTAGCCGAGGAGAAACCCGTGTTCGACAATTACATAAGAGTCTCTAAATATAGGCCATGGAGCCCGACGATTATGGTAATCGACGGGGACAAAAAAGGCGAGCCGGACAAGGATTGGCAAAGGAGTGACTCAGTCCTGGGGAGAAGGGGGCAATGAAGAAATAGAAGCTACGTCGTTTTGGGTGGCAAGGTTGAGGGGATTGAGTTAGGGATTTGAGACTGGAGATCCCAAGACTATCTCGATTTTCTAGAAACCTGGATTGTAGACTAACGAAGATCTCTAGTGGTCCATACTGGATCACGGGAATGTGATCCAGGTTCCCGAACCATATTTTGCTGCCTCTTTTAATTCTACTAACTATACCATTTTAGCTTATAAACCCTTACCAAACATCCTAACATCAAAGTCAATTACGAAAACCAACATAAACCATGTACACACCTGCTATTTCTCAACCAAGCATCCTAACTCCAAGACACATAACCATACCTTTCAATTCAACCCACATTTTTCTCAACAATAGTCCAATATCAACCTAGCCAAATCCAAACAACCGGTAATAAATTCCATTAATGATTAACCACCCCATATCCTCTCTCCCTCCGACACCCCAACGATTTTTTCTCAGTTTTGATAATCACTACTGCAGCCAGCCATGGAGGAAAATTCTCCCAATCCCCTCCCCCTCGCGTCTCCGTCTGCTCCCGCTCACAGCGAGTACCCGTCTATGCAGATACGTCCCGAGATACGTTTCAGCTTCCAGTCTCCAGCCCCGCAGATAGAGCTGATAATATTCAGCCTGGCCTCCTGACTAATTCCATTCATTCGCCCTCGAATCCGAAGTTGCACTAACACCAAGTCCAAGGCTTTGTGTCGCGCGTCAGTGTGTCTCTCCAGCTCGCGCATACAGCCGCGTCTGTGCCAAGGGGTCGCGTCGTCAACACGCCGCACGGCTCCTTCTCGATTTATAGCTTGACCTAATCGCTTTTAAAATCCCTCGCCCCTCTGTCTCGGCGAATCGTTCGTACGATTTTGGGGAAAACGATGAGATACAATGTCACGATCGCTCAAAATATTTTGTGGCCCTAGTGAATGCCCAGGAATGATCGCACACGATTTTTGGAGCTTAATTGATCGGCCGCAGAGTCCTACCACACTGAGGAAATTGGCGTTAGAAATAAGTACAATTTTCGAATAGATGTTCGGGACACATGATTGTAATCGCCATAAATTTTAAGAAATGTTACACAGAGAAAATGGGACTGTTATTCACACAGTCTGCTTTGTCAGTTTAACAATCTTGCTAGATTATTCAGACTGTACACACGGGGAAAAATAATTCTAGTTAAGGTAACATTAACAAAATGTTAGCCGTAAAATGCTAAGCTCACATTCCCTCAATGTAAAATCTTTGATTTCATATTGGTCCAACATTAAGAAATCAACATTTGATTTCTTAATGTTTCTTAATTCCAGCCACTTAATTCCAACAAATTAAGTGGTTGGAATCGTGGTTGGAATAACATGGTAACATCGTTGAATAAGTATTACAATGGTAAGGTTAGAATTCATTTAAAACGGACAGATTACTTAAAAACGGAGCCCGTGTAATTCCAACTCTGACGTTTTTTCGTGTGCAGTTGTATTGTCCAGCAAGGTGTTTTAGGATACACTAGTTATAAACCGACATTTTAAATCACATAATCTATACTTATTATATTTTCATAATTTGTGTTAGCAGTTCCACTACCCTTCACTTGATAATTGTCGCCATCTATTACTACTGGAATATTTATTATAACGATAAGAAATGCTTGAAACAAAATTTAATATCCGAATGGTACGATTTACATATTTGTCTGAGGAAATTAAGTAGCTTCGAGGGTTAATTTTAGGCGTCCAGATTTTTAGGGTTGTGAAATGGAGTTGTAAGTCCCATATGACCCGCATCCCATTTTTTAGGTGACTAATTGAGAAGTCAGCGGAGAAAGCTGGGTTCCTTCATATTTTTAGGTTATCTTCGTATATGTGATTGTCGTCCCATCTGCCTGCAACGTCTGGCTCTGATAATTTGTCATTTCCCGAATTTCGACCCGCAGTTTTCGAAGTTCATAGAGACGCGATTTGCATAATCCTCGAAATATGGTCGTGCATTGAAGAGGTGTCAACAAGCGTAAATATCGAAGGGTGGTCAGTGCCGAACATCTGTGACTATCGCGAAGCAGAGACCGTTTCGAGACAACTGTGAATAAATAGTGACTCTCGCTATTGTCCCGAGTCCTATTAAAGATCGAGCCCATAAATCGTCGCGATTCCACCACGAAATTGCCCAAATTGTGGGCGAAAAAATGTCTTCGTTCGACCCCCACGATACCTTTCTGCCACTTAACCTCACAATACGAAAAGCACCCATTATTGATTCCAATTGGCTGATTGTATCGTGGCACTTTTCAATGGAATTAAATATGTAAATGTTGTTTGGCCGGACAAATTTAGTGGCTCAATAAGACGGACGGATTTCGACAATGCTGCAGCATCATCGTCCCGACTCGAAAGTGTTGCAGCGTGTAACCGGAGATAATGTATTCACGTTCCACTGATAGCCTTTCATTCGGCCAGCATACTTCAAGACGCTCCATTCTTCGACGGCTTTCAAATTCTTGATCCCCGTGATTTGACACATATGAATCTATTTTATTACCGTGTCACGTGGCACGAAAGCTTTTATGAATGACAGTATTAATAACTTTTTTGTTGCTCCGAACGCTCGTTACGAATAGTTTTGGAGAAACTGGCCGACCGGATTGGCTCTTTGTGTCTGCGTCAGACGCTTTTTCGGTTCGATCGTTTTTCGACTCCGATTATGACAAATTGGAGCGACCGATTAGTCAAGAAAAATTGGGCAATTAAAAAAAATGTCCATAACTTACAGAGACGAACTCTACGGAATGTTTGGAACAAGAATTGTTGGCTCATTAGTTCCAGATTACTGTTTAAAGGAAACAATAAGTTGTGGTAGTCGTTTGGTCACAAGATTAGCGCGACTAATAGCTCAAGTTATCGAATCATCGAAGTAAGCGGTAAGTAAATCTAAAGCATATTCACCGATTTAACGAAGCGGAAGGTATATGTTTAGTCGATTTAACCCGCTACCCTCGTGGAGCGAGCAAGCCACCCCACAGCGGTCTGAATCGACACCCTTAGCTTCCGACCCCGGTTTAGTCACGACGAACTTTAACAGTCATTTATACGCTCCGCGCGTTTAACGTCTAACGTGAATTCGTACGACGAAATTCAGCATTTTTTTCGCCCGATTCAATTTATCGCCGGGGTGTTTTTAATTTAATTTCGGATTGTCGTTTCTGCCGTTCTTTCGTCTTCACTCCATTAAAGCATGGCATTCTGAATTCTGCACCTCAGTGCTCACATATACAAACCAAAATTTAGAAGCTTGTGTGTTAAATTTGGATTGTTTACATTTAATTTCACTCGTAAACATTGATTTGTTTACATTCGAATGACATTAAATGACGTAAACAAATATATGTTTACATACAAAGAAATGTAAACAAATGTTTGTTTACATCCAAAGAAATGTAAACAAATGTTTGTTTATATCCAAAGAAATGTAAACACAAGCTAGTTTACGTTTAAAGAAGTCTAAACAATCGTTTGTTTACATTTATCTGTAAACAAAAGTTTCTTTATACAACAAACTTTATAAAGGTGATCACACCACAAAGCATCTCATTTTTCAAATTTATCATGCATTTCTTATCAAATAGTAATTTATAAACTTCGACTCACATCTGCCCCTTCGCGCCGCGACTCTACGTGCCTGAAATAAATAAATACGTGAGTAACTGCCATCCGACTCGAGTGCAGGTCGCGCGCAAAGTTCAAGTGCCCTTGTCCCGGGGTCGTAAACACATCCGCGTCATTCGATAACAACTATGACCTTGCGACCCGTGCCAAAATACCCGAATTCCGCTCACCTGCGAGCGATTGGTCGCGCGGCCCGCGTGTCGTTAAATTCGCATTATCGTCGCGCGGGGCGACGATAAATCGCGTTAATCGGTCGGTTAGGAAACATCCCACGAAAGTGGATTATCGGGCGAACGTGTTTTCCATCGATGAATACTACTCAGCGCGCGCAACAAGAAGCTCGAGAGTCGCTAAGAATACAGTTTCACGGAGATAAGTGTTATCGCGGCGTTTCCAATACGATAGAGCGCCACAACCGAGACATACGTATGCACACGTATACACATGTGTATATATGTGTATGGTAAGGATATCATGTGCGTGTGTGTACGTGCACACGTGTGTCGGATGCGGGGCGTTTTTATCCCGCCGGGAGTAGCGCGCGAAGCGCAAATACAGCGCCGCCTGGCGATTTTTCTTACGAGGGTGTTATGAGCCATTGTTGGCCGTGATGCATCGCCTCGTAAATATTGTATCGAGACGGAAAGTGGCTCTGCTGGCGATGATAAACCTTTCTCAGTGAAACTTGAAAGATTTCTTATTAAAGGCAGATACTGACACGAAAAACCCAACGATATACGAGCCACACCGATGCCCCCGAATGCCATTTGAATTCGTCGTCTGGAATTTTTATGACAGTTTTGGAATAACGAAAAATAAGAAAAGTGAAGGACAGAGTACTTAAACCAAAAAGTGTTTATATCCAGTCGAAACAGCATTGTTTGTAAACTATTTTAATGTAAACAAACCTTCGTTTACACTAAAATACTATGTAAACAAACAAGTGTAAACATTGTATATCCCAAAAACAATTGAAGTTTAGCCAACCGCGGTATCTCGACATTTTTCCAAAAAAAAAAAGATCACTGTCCGGAATCCGGAGTGAAGCGTTATTAATATTCCGGCGCAGAATTCGCCGGTTTGATTACCATCGACAAATGCCCGAGTGTTGGTTTGTTGTATGTCGTTTGGTTCCGTTTAGTTGGCGCAGTTAACGCATTAATCTGGCCAAATGATATGTCGCGACTTCGGGGCTATAATTACGTTGGATTCCCGCGCCACTGTGGGTATTGTTATTTATCGTTGTTATTATTAATATACTCATGCGCTACGTGCGCGGTATCGCTTGGGATCTGAAGATGCACAACAAGTACACAATGGCTCGCCCGAGGACGGGGGTGGAGTTGAGCCCAACAAAGAAAGTGGGGATACGCCTGAGAAACATTTTATTTGCATACAGAATCGGCCTGTATAATATGGTACAAATATCTCGCCTTATAAGGCGCGGTTTAATAAGACCCGAGCGATTTTGCGATCGAGACGAAATAGGGCCAGCTTGTCATTTTTTCACGTCTCTCTGCGTCCGTATTAGAGGATTTATCGGCAAAAGATTTTTTCCAACCAAAATAATATTTCGCGGTGTAATTTAATTTAGGTTATGTTAGCAGGGCGGAAAATCGTCAATTTCAGCAGACCGTACTTTTTACTTTATTGTCTTTCGAAAAAGCTATTTATCAAATTATTGTTTGAGAAAGGTTAGGTATCCATTATTTTCCGCTTCTCGGGATCATAATGTATTACTTTCTGGGTAGGTGCAGTGAAGATAAATATTTTTGCAGATTTTTAGTCGAGGTCGCGATGTCAAATTCGACGCGCTGAAATAGGAGCTGGTTGGGTTGGGATTGAGCGACGCGCCTTTGTCAAAAGTTGTGCAACGGTGGATGGAGATAAGAACGAAGAATCGCAAAGTGACAGACTCATTTTCGAGCAGCGCAGTCTCGTTCGCGAGACTGCAAATGCAGATGAGAGTGGTGAAGAGAAAAGCCAGACTTGATCCACAATTTTGGCGTTGAGGGTTATGTTGGCGAGAGTTGATGGGAAGAGAAGGGGTGTGTTGATAATTGTTTTCATTCGGGTAAATAATTGGAAGAGTTCGATTTTTAAAGTACATATCCTTTCTTTGATGTATTATTCATGTTTCACATTTTTGGCTTCGTTCAGTATTTTTGTCATACTTGTTAACTGCAATAAACACTTATTATATAGCATTAGTGTGCATAAATGCACTGTAATACAATAGTGCATATGTGCAGTGTGGTGGAATACATTAGTATATACGTGCATGTATCGCGTAATGTATAAGTGCGTAGTACCCTTTGATGTATAAATGCATAAGTGCATAAGTGCGTTGCTGTGTAATGATAAGTGCATAAGTACACTGCCATGTAATAATAATTTCATAAGTGCAGGATCATGTTATGCGTTGTAGTGTAATGCATAAGTGCACCACTGTGCATAAATAGATGTTATAAAGAAAAAAATGTTTTTGGAAACAATTAAAATCCTTATTAGATCATAAGTGTCCAGCATTACAATCGAGATATATCGGCAAAATGAAACCTCTTGGTGGAAAAAATTAACTCCAACCAAATTCCTGCACTCGAAAAAATGCCCGGGCCGACCTCCCGAGTTCTTTGCCCAGGAACTTCCCAGCCGAAACTCCCACGTTCCCCGGCGGATGCGTAAAAATAATGATCGATCGGGCAGAAAACGTCAAATCACGTCAATGATCCGCGTGTTGTTTTCGTCGTCGCAATTTGAATGATTGTCTTATAAAAATGTATCCGAGGCTGGCCAGCGATGATAATATATCAGTGCTGCTGAAAAATGCTAGGCACGGCGTTCCCAGTGCCAGGCGGGGCAACACGACGAAAAAGGGCTGCGCGCAAAACGAGAGAAAAAAAGCGAACAATTTCGAAACGAAAGAGCCGAGCGGTGAGAATCCCTCTTTCCTTGACGTGACGCAAAATTTGAAAAATTCATGTCGCTCGTGTTGTTGGACATTCTGATATATTGCCGCTCGCTCAGCGTTGACATAGTTATTAATCAAGCGTATCTCGGATGCCGAGATGAACAACGCACGACACAGTCCGGGCGACGGAAGCGCTCGGACCGAGCGCGAGCGCGATTATCGTTTTATGACCGGTAGCCTTTCTCACGACTGTCATTGAACTGTCGCGGTTTGATTCGGAATTCGGCCGCGCGAGCGCGCGCGCTCGCGATTAATTGATCGGGCTCGGCGAATAAATTATGAACGAGTCACGCGTTTAATTGGACGACCGAGACACGCACTTTTCGGATCGGAAGGCTGCGAGATATTAATGGCTTCATTTCGTTTTGATTATGCAAATTTTAAAGGGCAGGACCTGTAAAGGTGGGGACCTGTTTTAGAAAATACCAGGGTTTTGGTTTCGGTTCGTGGAATTGCGTACAATTTGTTTCCAAACTGCTTATTCGTGCTTGTGTAGTATGGGAAGTTTATATCTGAATGAATTAGTTTGTTTATATCTGAATGAAAAGGAATATTTGTTGACATGGTAAATAAAAAATATTTATGTAAGTTATACGTAAATAAAAGTTTGTATACATTCAAGTAATAGGTAGCAAGCCTTTGTTTGCATTAAAATTGTACATAAACAATGATTTTTGTACTCTGAAGTTTGTGTAAGTATCGCAAAAACGAGTAACACAAAGAGAATGTTATTTACTTTCAAGTTATGTAGACAAGGACAAATAAAGATACTTTCATTGTATATGGCAAGATAGTTTTAAAATTCTTTTTTTTTTCAACATACTGATTTCTGTATTTTGAAGTTTTTATAACAACTATCTACTTCAGGGTGTCCAGCGACCGGGAAAACCGGGAATTAGCCGGGAATTTTGATTGGACCTGGAAAAACCGGGAAATAGC
>JABFPB010004666.1:3461-14512 GCA_022817645.1 Ceratoteleas bidentatus
TACTAAAAGTATTTGGATCGCTAAATAAACTGTTTAAACAGAGCTGCTGTGGTTTATTTGGTAAAGTGAACCTACAATTGGGGGCTCAACCGCGATCAACAGTAACGTAACAACATTGTGTGAAGCCGAAGATGACTGATGTTAATTTGAAAGGGGCCAACGCGCTTGACGGCGTGTACCCAGAAGAATTAACTGTAGATGGGTTGAAGGCGAAGCTGGAAGAAGTGGGACTCGATAATAAAGGGACTAAAGCAGTTTTGTGCGAGAGACTGAGGCAATTTATGTCTCGTGACGTGGATCAGACGAAGTACAAAAGTGAAAGTGTAAACAAGAATGATGAGAAAGACATTAAGAAAGGTGATGGTGAAACAAAATTAAAAAACGATAAAGACGACGATGAAGGCGAGATCGACATCCACTCACTGACGGTGAAAGAGTTGAAGTTCCGGCTGCGTAGATTGGGGCTGAAAACGACTGGAGTAATGGCGGAGTTGCGAGAGAGACTCGCAATAGCTCTGGAAGAAGTAAATTCTGAAGATGAGGAAGAAGATGTTGGAGATAAGGGCGATAGCAGTGATGACCAAGAAGATGGCGACCGGGATTACAATCAACGTGAAGTAGCTGGCAGGGGTAGGCGTGTTCGGACTCAGCAGCATGTGGCCTTTACATTCAGGGACATGGAGAGCACGCTAGACACATTCAGCGGAGATGATGGGAAAAATGTTCGGCAATGGTTGACGGAGTTTGAAGACGCCGCTGATATGTGTGGATGGAGCGACGTTCACAAAGTACTGTATGTTAGGCGGCTGCTGAAGGGGTCAGCGCGAATTTTTGTCAACGCTGAGGGGTTTCGGACGTGGGCGAAGATTCGGAAGGCGCTGGTTCGAGAGTTCGGACCGAAGGTGGACAGTCACACGGTTCACAGTCGGCTCTTTCGTCGGAAGAAGCGGCCGGGGGAGAGCTACGTCGAGTATTGCTATGCGATGCTCGAGATTGCTTCGCAGGCTAACGTGGAGGTTAGCGCTGTGATCCAATACATCATCGACGGCGTGGACGGTGACGAGAGCTGCAAGATGGTGCTGTATGGTTCGACCAGTATTCGTGAGTTAAAAGATAAGTTCGTCGTTTTTGAAAAGATGTTAGAGAAAAGGAAACATAGAACGTTGTCAGTTAAACAAAATAGTGTCAAAGATAAAACGGTTGATTTAAAGAATGTAAAGAATGTGAATTGTTATAATTGTGGTGATAAAAACCACATGAGTAAAGATTGTCCAGATCGTGGAAAAGGCGCGAAGTGTTTTCGTTGTAACGATTTTGGCCATATCGCTTCAAATTGTCAGAAAAACAAAACTTGTAATAGCATTCGATCAAATGTAAACAAGCCATTTAAGACTGTTATCATCGATGGTCAGAAATTCGAATGTTTGTTGGACACGGGTAGCGATTTAAGTTTCATTCGTGCGGACACTTATTTTAAAATCGGTGCGCCGAAATTTTGTGACACTAAAGCGGTTGAATTTAAAGGAATAGGATCTGAGAAAATGAGTACGCTAGGCAAAATACGAGTAAAGATTAGCATTGACAGTTGTGAGTTTGACACTGATTTTCATGTAGTTACAGAATCTATATTGCCGTATGAGTTACTTCTAGGTGATAGTTTTTTGAAAACTGTGGATGTAGAATTTAGGAAAGGACAAGCAACGATTATAAAAACTAGTAATGTTAAAGATTTGAGTTTCATGAATGACATATGTATCGTGAATGAAGAGAACGATGTTGATGTTTCTCACGTTAACGATTTAAAAATTCGAAAGGAGGCGAGTGATTTGATTTCAAATTATAAGCCTAATAAGTCAAAATCGGTTGATATGAAAGTAAATATTATGACAATTGACGACGTTCCAGTTTATCAGAAAGCACGAAGGTTAGCTGTCAGTGAAAAACAAGAAGTTGATGCGCAAATAAATAAGTGGCTGGAAGCGGGAATAATTCGACCGTCGAATTCGGATTACGCAAGTCCAATTGTGTTGGTACGGAAGAAGGATGGTTCGGCGCGAATCTGTATTGATTATAGAAAACTGAATACTAAGATCGTTAAAAATAGATTTCCCCTACCTATTATTGAAGATCAGTTAAATCGGTTGCAAGGTGCAAGTGTATTTACAACTCTTGATTTAGAGAACGGATTTTTTCACGTGTCAATTGAGGAGTCGAGTTGTAAGTATACTGCATTTGTTGTACCTGATGGGCACTTTGAATTTACGCGACTACCTTTTGGTTTATGTGTTTCTCCAGCGTATTTTCAGAGGTATGTCAATAGCGTTTTTCAAAAGTTAGTTAAGGATGGGGTAGTTACGATTTTTATGGACGATTTGATTATACCGTCGACAGATTGTGTGCAGGGGTTAGAGCGATTGAAGTTAGTACTGAGTACAGCAAGTGAGTTTGGATTAACATTTAATTGGAAAAAATGTAATTTATTACGGACGTCGGTGCAATTTTTGGGTTATGTCGTCGAGAATGGGAGTATTAAGCCATCAGAGGAAAAAATTAAGGCCGTTAAGGATTTTCCGGAACCAGAGAATGTCAAAATGATCCAAAGTTTTTTAGGACTAACGGGTTTTTTCAGAAAGTTTATTCCTAATTATTCAATTATTGCAAGACCATTATCGAACCTGACTAAGAAAGATGTTGTATTTCAGTTTGGTGAAGTAGAACAGTATGCGTGTAATGAGCTTAAGGCGAAATTATGTTGTGAACCGGTATTGCGATTGTATTGTCAGAATGCCGAGACCGAACTACATACAGACGCATCTTCCTTGGGATTTGGGGCGATTCTTATGCAGCGAGATAGTGAAGATCGGCAATTCCATCCTGTTTTCTATGCTTCGTGGAAGACAACTGCTGCTGAGGAGAAATACGACAGTTATAAGTTGGAGATGTTAGCTGTTGTACGTGCACTCAAGAAATTTCGTGTGTGTTTGATAGGTATACAGTTCAGGATTGTGACAGATTGCAAGGCATTCGTACAAACGATGGCGAAAAGAGACATGTGCGCCCAGATCGCCAGATGGGCCTTGTATCTGCAGGATTTTAGGTATACCATCGAACATCGCACAGGAACCCAGATGAGACACGTGGATGCGCTCAGCAGGAATCCCGGACCAACTTGTTGGTTAGCCGAGGAGTGTGAAGAAGGTGTGCTGGCACGGTTGCGTAGGGCTCAGCTGGAAGACGAGGACATTTGTAGGATCAAGGAGCAGCTGTGTCTTGGAGAAGTAGCAGGGTATTCAATCAGTGCAGATCTTCTACGGAAGGTGGTAGACGGAGAGGATCTGATTGTGGTACCCAGCTCGATGCAGGTTTCGTTGACGAGACAAATTCATGACCAAGGACATTTCTCCGCGTCAAAGACAGAGCAGCTTATTAGAAGGGACTACTGGTTCAATGATATGCGTACCAAGGTCAACGACGTCGTGCGGAGTTGTATACCGTGCATTTTGGCAGAGAGGAAAGTTGGTCGTCAGGAGGGACTTTTACACCCGATTGACAAGGGTGACAAACCATTTGACACCTATCATCTAGACCACTTGGGCCCTCTACCTACGACGAATAAAAAATACAGGTATATTCTCGTAGTCCTAGATGCATTCACTAAGTTTGTGTGGCTGTATCCGACGAAATCGACGGATACAGCTGAAGTTATCGATAGACTGGTGAAGCAATCTGCAGTATTTGGTAATCCGCGACGGATTATCACAGACAGAGGTACTGCATTCACATCATCAGGATTTGAGAATTACTGTCTGGATGAAGACATCATACACACGAATATCGTCACGGGGATTCCTCGGGGCAATGGCCAGGTGGAGCGGCTGAATCGTACTCTCATTCCGATATTGACAAAGTTGTCGGCACCGCACCCTGGTGACTGGCACAAATACGTCAACAGAGCTCAGATGTATCTGAATCGGACACCCAGCCGCAGTATCAAAATGTCACCATTCACACTGTTGTTTGGAGCCGATATGAGATCGCGCGAAGACCCGCACGTTAGAGAAATCGTAGATGCGGAATTCGCCGAACTTTACATGCAGAAGAGGGATGAAATTCGAGAGGTAGCCAGAGATGCCATTGCTCAAGTCCAGGAGGAAAACCGACGAAATTACAACAGCAAGCGGAAGGAGGCATCTACTTATTTGCGAGGAGATTTAGTGGCTATTGCAAGGACGCAGAGAGGCCCTGGGCTGAAGTTGTGTGACAAATATCTAGGGCCTTACGAAGTTCGCAATGTTCTCCGAAATGACCGTTATGTCGTGCAGAAGGTTGGAGAAGGAGAGGGGCCGAAGGTCACATCTACTGCAGCAGACCATATGAAGCCGTGGACATCATAGATGCACATCATCTGAGGGCATCTGATACCAGGATGGCCGAATGTAGGAGAATTTAAAACTCGTGTTTTGAATGGAACTCGGGAGGGAAACAGCGTCTGTATGTTTGGTTCGGTGTCGGTTATTGTTTTGCAGTTAGTCTGTTTTCGCCCGTTAGATAGTCGATATGACGAAGGTTTGTCCCGCCGGATATTTGTACTAAAAGTATTTGGATCGCTAAATAAACTGTTTAAACAGAGCTGCTGTGGTTTATTTGGTAAAGTGAACCTACAATAGTAATCGTTATTGAATATTAGATACATGTATTTCGTTTTATCTAAGGTACATCTTAAGATATTTATTAAGTTTCGTAAATAGGATTTTACGATTGATAAGTTATCGACTGAGAAATCCTGTATATTAGAATTAGAAAACGCGGCTCGCGACTGCCTCGTTGTAATTAGGAAATCCTGTTGCGCGCATCATTTCGCGGACAACATTTATACGTAGAGTGACGATTTAAAATTTTTAAATCGTCACTTTTTCCAGAAGTGGGATTCCGATTCGGCATTTGTCCTTGTTGTTCTTATAAATTCTGTATACAACTGTCTCTCTCAAGGAACTTATCGGAATCCCATTCCAGTTCTCAGAATTCTATAAATTCAAATGGCTTTGGTGGTTATCGGAATGGGGTCGCATTTGAGCGTTGCCATAAATAAATTAAATAAATCGAATAATTACGCTTTACTTTATTGAACTATGATTGATGATTTATTAAACATAGAAGAAAATCATAAAGTTAGTAGCAAATTTAAGAATACAATAGCCAGTAAATCAGCTGAATTTAATTGATTAACATACTTTTGATAATTGTTTGTTTGTATATAGTTGCAGGAAATGAAAATTTATGTGTAAGTTTAAGATAAGATTTTTATATAATAAATTTAAGATCCAAGACTAGTGATATCAAAACTCACAATTTCCAAATTCGCAATTTTAATCATTTCGCCAAACAGGGATGGGCAGTATTTTAAATACGTGTTTGAAATACATTTGAATTTTGTATTTTGTATTTATCATCGTTCGGGCAAAGTATTTTTTGAATAGATTTAAGGAGAAAATTGGTATATTACAAATACATCGAATTTAATTACATTACATTAATTATTTTGTTTTATTTTATTTAAAGAGCATCTGAAACGTTTTAAAACTATTGTTTACTTAAAATAAAATAAAATAACTTAATAAAATAACTTGGTTTACATTTTGAATATATTTATTAAACTCAAAACTCATTCAGTCTAACTGAAAAGTCTAGACCAAGTACAAAAAGGATTTTGCATTTTGTTCTGGTCTGATATGGTTTGTTCTTATTTTGAGAAAATATGAGCAAACCATATCAGACCAGATAAACGCGGTTTATCTGGTCTGATAAACCGCGTACGGTTTTTCAGACCAGAAGAATGTATAAAAATGAAATATTTTTCACGGAATGTAATCTCCCATTATCAAAGAGTCGTTCGATTATAATTAAAATAGGTCAAAATAATCTTGCAAATCGAACAAACACTAACTCCGAGACTCTAGACTTGAAGAATCACCCTAAACCTTTCTTGGTGCAACGTCACAAATCGTCATGAAATCTCATGCTATTTGTGATGTTGGAACCAGAAAGGGTTAACTAATCGAATCAATATTCAGAAGGTTGGCTGCCACAACCAAATAATTTGGTTATTTTGTAGTAAAAACAAAATAATTTGGTTATTCTGTAGTAAAAACCAAATTATTTGGTTATAGTAACCAAATTTTTTTTCTGTATGGTGTTTGGTCAGAGGTACCAAATGATTTGGTTGTAGCAACAAAAATTAGGCTACCAAATGTATTTGGTTGTCGAAGACGGCACATCCCGTTCAGCCGACCAAATCTGTACCAAAACATTTGGTTGCTGCTATCAAATATTTGACTGTTTCCTCCGAGTAAAAGTCAAAAGACTTTTTTAAACTACTCTACTCCCCTAACAACACCTCCTCCAATATCCGGAGATTCTCCAAATCATATTAATAACCGGATATTACAAAAGCCGAGTTTTAGTAAACAAAAATTGTATTTATAACAAGTGCATTTTTATTAAGTTAACAAAACTTTCCTGCTACACAAAAATTCGTTTCGCTTCGAGAATTTTTAAATCCCATACAATTCCCTAGATACAACTGTTTTGGAGTACATCACTTTCCCTTATTAGTTTATTCAATGTAAATTTCTGTATGCATTTCTGATAGTTGTATAATTAACCCTCAAGTACACAAATGGGTCTTTTGTACCGGGCAGAAATAGTTTTCCGGCAGTCGATGAACAAATTTTAATGCGTATGCAGGGGCATCAACTTGGATGTGCCTTCTGTCATTTTACAGTATGCGTCTGCTGACCAAATTCAATAAACAATTGTAGTGAATATTATAAAAATTTTTTTGTTTGTGTAATTGAGGATTAAGTATTACTATTTCTGGAAATGTGAATGTATAAACTCACTTTCTAAGATTTTTGTTTTCGACGGTGATAAAACCGTTCTTTTATCGGTCTACCTTTCAACTGCACTTTCACTTTTCCCGGGATAACACATTTGCCAACCAATTCATTTGGAGTCCATAAGACAAGCATCGGTTCTCGTGTTAAAACAGATTCTGCACCTTTCTTCCATTTTTTCCATACGCTTTCCGGAACAGAGTAGTTCTCAGACAACTGAACCTATTTTAAAATTATAAATATTTCAATCTACAAAATAAATTGTTTATAACAAGAACATAAGCATAATGTACACTAAACACATATATCTATTGCAGTCTCTGTCTATTTGCCAAATTCCTCTCTGACTTTTTGCATTCGAATCGAATGAATTTTGCATGCAAAAGCGTGCATATATTTAGAGCCGTGAGCTTACGATTTTCTGCATCTCGAAAACTAGAAATCTCGGCTTTTCGACAATTTGTTGTAAAATAAGTTAACAGTGGGATACAAATGTGTAAAAGAAGTGAAAAAATCTCGCTCTGATCATTAAATGAATGTAATCGACGTCATTCTGTCGTATTTTGAGAAATCTCTAATGTCGGTATTCAAGCTTTCGGCATGACCTTAACGCCGTGCCGAAAGTATTATTACCGACTTTACAGATTTCTAAAATACGAAAAAATTAACAATTAATCACAAATTTAACAATCGTAGCGCCATTTTTCACTATTTTTTCATGTTTCTATTAGAAAAATGTACTGTTTATACTTTGCTGACACCGTAAAATATAAACTAGTTTTCGGTATGGCAACAATCGTAGTTTGCAAAATACTACAAAATGTTTCCCATTTTGGTAAACCCCACCCATATGTCAGATCTGTTGTTCAATCAATAAGATCTGTGGTCTACAAATAGACGTACTCGTTTATTTTCGTCAGCTTTTGCAACTCGCTTCTCGAAGTTTTGGAACCCTTCGCTTTCCGTTTCAGATACTTCCTCACTTGATGAGTCGGAGTCACTCGAAGACGATGCTG
Organism: Ceratoteleas bidentatus; assembly: GCA_022817645.1. NCBI lineage: Eukaryota > Metazoa > Arthropoda > Insecta > Hymenoptera > Scelionidae > Ceratoteleas > Ceratoteleas bidentatus. The sequence continues at coordinate 11,371 of JABFPB010004666.1, forward strand.
ACGAACTTGATTGTCTTGAAGAGTGTTTGCTGCTGGAAGATGTATTTGTTTTTGGTGAATTTTATAAAGTTTCTTGTCCAGGCGATCGTGTATGGCTGGTTTTTGAAGCCGATTTTGGTTCTGTATCCGAATTCAGAATCGGAGACTTCGGAGAGTCGCAGATCTGATTCTTTATGAATTCTTGAGTCGTAGTGTTTGGTTTTTTTTTCATGCAAATGAATAACTGGCGATGTTGAGTTTCTTTTTCCGGAGATTGTAGCTGATTTGCTTAACACAGTTAAGCTTTCTCTGGGTAACTTAGAATCCCAAATATTCTTAGATGTTTTTGGCGTTTCAGTGACGGACTTTGCCGGCCAATCAGTTAACTTCAGAGTAGGAAGCGGTGAGGATAAAAGCGAAGTGATTGGCGAGCTCTGTTCAGCCGATGCTGGAAATTCGTTCACATCATCATCTAGCTTTGCTGTATTTCTGCCTGGAGTTGAATCTATACAAAAGAAAGTTATTAATTAAAATATTTAAATATTTTAACAAAATAACGCTAAGAATAATGTCTTTATTTGTAACACCTTAATCCGTGTATACCCAAAATTAACATAACAGAAATTAAAAAATTTAAAGGAAAAAAAAATAATAGAAAAAAGAAAATGGATGAATTAAAATGATTAAAATCCCCTTAACGAAAACCTAAACTAAAAGAAATCCAGCTATCTGAATTAGGTTATTGCAATTATTTTAATTGATGAATCAAATGAGATCCAAGTAATATTAATAAATCAATTATCATTAAAACGAATGAAGGAGAATTAAGAAGAATGAAAGAATAATGAAGGAGGGATGATAGGATGATAGGGAATAATAGTGGAATTCTGTAGTTGAAAATCACATAAAGAAATAGACTGTTAAAACAACAGTCTGCAATGTAATGGTTACATTGTACACTTTTCAGTCAGACTGTTTAACATCCCAGTCAATCAGAAATTTTTCAGTGACATCACTGTGAGGTCACAAAACAGTCACATGTGAGTCACACGGTAGTCACAAATCGGTCAAAATTTCCACAACAGTGACTGAAATGTGACTTTTTAGAAAATAGCTGGTTTTTCAGGTTTTTTTTACTAATATTTATGCTTTTTGAAAACTATAGTTTTGATCAGACGCTGAAACGTGCTAGTTTTTGTAAGACACGTCGAAATAATGAATCATTTCTTACCCTAGCTAAATGCCAGGTTTTTCTTTAAGGCAAAACAATAAGAGAGAAGTTATATTAGATTGACACTTTAACGATACAGCCGCACCGATCTGTGTCGTTGTGTCGCCAGCCAATCACGTTGTACTTTCATATGTGTGACGGTCATGTGATACCGAAGCAGCGTCGTGATGGGGCGAGTACGTGTAGCTTTCTCTTTCTTCTCTATCGCTCCCTCTGTCTCTTCTAAACTGGAGGGGGACGCTTGCACCGTTAAAGTGTTAAGAATATGTTGAGTAAGAATGTTATTCATTTGAATAAATCTAAGAACTAATTTATTAGATTCTATATAAACCAATGACGATAAACATTATCAGCCTATAAGCCATTGTTAACGATAAGCGATTAGTAGTCAGTAATCAGTTGTTATTAATTATTACTATCCAAAGAAGGGACTTTGGTGGTAATAAAAGTTATAAAAGGAATCCAAAGCTTTAGTGTGAAGGACTCAGTCCTGTGGCCCATAATGAAATTATCCCTTTCACTCAACAAAAATACTTATTTTAAGAAAAGCATAAATATTAGTAAAACAAACCTGAAAAACCAGCTATTTTTTGAAAAATCACATTTTAATCACGTTGAGGCGGAAATTTTGTGTCACACCGATTTGTGACTCTCGTGTGACTCACTCGTGATTCTCTTGTGACTGTTTTGTGACGTCGCAGTGGCGTCACTGAAAAATTTCTGGTTGACTGGGATTATACTGTTAAATCAGCAGTCTAGACTCTGTAACATTACAGTCATAACGGAAACCGACAACTTCATGAAACGGCACGTTTTTAATGCGCAGTTTGTTCTGTGACGATTGCACTCACTGATTAGCGCGACGAAAACGACGTAAACTCACTGATTAGCGCGACGAAAATCCAAAATGCGATTTTCGCGTTTTGGAAAGTAAATGACATTTTTAGCAATTTTAATGATATTTAATCTAAAAATATCTTTATTAAATAAATATTTTGATTTGTTTAATTTTTATCGGCCATTATTTTTTCCAACCATTATTTGAATCATGCTTATTACTCGAAGCATCAAAATATCTCGAGATGGCAACGTACAACCTACACTGTAAAAACTGGTGTTTAACTGACGTTTTAAAAATCGAAACATTTAGAAGTTAAACGTTTAATGTGTTTAAACCGTATATAGGTTCTGTTGGATTTGAGCGGAAATAATGGAAATGCATAGAATTTAATGGTTTGTAAGGAGTATATCCAAGGTATCTTTCATCATTTTATCGCTGTTAGTATATGTTGAGAGAATTTGTCATTACAGAATTAATACGAAATGATCGACATTCAAAACAATTGGATGTGTTAAATAAAGGGCTACTTAAACTTCTAAACGTTTGAAAAATGACTCCCAAGTGTTTTAAATTAAAACACTTGTTTTTACAGTGTAGAATGTAGCTTTAACAGTCTAGTGTGTAGAACCCTTTGCAGTCTATGAATATAAGGAGTTACAGTCCGTGACTATTCAAACATGTTGTTTTATCAGTCTATTTCTGTGTAGTTAAGTGTAGTTAAGGTGATTTATCTGTTCTACATTGAAGGGCCTTAAATACAGGCAGCCGCGTTCAGTTGTGTCATTAAATTATCTGATAGTCACTAATTTAGTAACTTTTGACTGATGAATCTTAACCAACTTTTTATTAGGTTTGTGTTCGCGGCAAAAAATATTTGATAGAAACGAAAAGAAATGAATTGATAATTGAAGAATTAATTTCTAGGCGAAAAGATTTTGAATACACAATTCGCCTTCCAGTTCCATTCTATTCTGTTCTACGTCGGTGATGTATCAATGTTTTCAATAGCAACCATTGTAGAAATAAAAAGTCTGAAAATGTCTGAAAAAGTCTGAAAAAGTCTGAAAAATGTCTGAAAAAGTCTGAAAAAA
>JABFPB010004667.1:0-14512 GCA_022817645.1 Ceratoteleas bidentatus
ATTTTGCATATTTCATTACGATCATTTAAAATGATTTTACGTGAAAAAAAGTAAAAGCATACAAATCCGCGGTCTAATAATGTGTGTTGAAATCGGCGCTTCTTTACCGACATTGAAATTGGCCTTTCTTCACCAAGACATGAAGTTGGCCTTTCTTCTAGCATATTCTGAAGTTGGCCCTTCTTCTAGCATATTCTGAAGTTGGCCTTTCTTCTAGCATATTCTGAAACTGGCCTTTCTTCTACGATATTCTGAAGTTGGCCTTTCTTCGTAAGAGCCATCGATACTATTTCGTACAGAATGTTTTCGACAGAATTCCTGCTGCCTCAATCCTATTTCCTTATTCTTTATCATCTGTCAATCCCAAATCTTCCAGAAATGGAGATCAGATAAAACCATTTTAACGAATATAGAAGTGGAACGTCGAGAACAGTATTAAAAATAATACATAAATAAATAACTAGAATTCCAGTACAATTCACTACACATAATATAATCATCGTGATATATTCTACTCCGTTTGAACATTATTAGTATACCTTCGAAGAAGATATTTCTTCTTGAACGTAAATTAAAATTTACTACATCATCTAAGGAAAGGACTTCGAATTTATACTAGTTTTGTTTAAACAGGATAAGATACTCTTTAACGTTTAGGTTTAAAAAACCTAGACGTTCTGGTTAAAAAAAATTGAGCCAGAAAGTACGAAAAATGCAACAGAAATTTCGTAGGTGAACTGTGTCACAGTACGAAATTTCACAGTCATCTACGAAATTTCGTAGATGAACTGTATCACAATACGAAATTTTCCAGTTATCTACGAAATTTCCTAGTGGAAAATTTTGGTAAAAGTCTACAATTCCTCTGAAAAATTCTGCAAACACTCTGTAGAACTATACAAAACACTATAACACTGCAAAATTAACTGAAAAAGTGATGAAATTGAGATTTTTTTCTGGGAAAGTCTGCAAATGTATATTGCAGAATTTCACCGACTTTCGCAAAATGAAGACCCAAACAGAACGATTTGTGAAACAGCTACACAAATCTGACAATTACTGAGAAAGTCGGAAAATGTATTTTGCAGGATTAAAACCTGCAAAATTCTGCAAAATTCTGCAGTATACATTTGCAGACTTTCCCAATAAAAGTCCCAATTTCAGAGTTTTTCCGAGTTTTAGGAGTGTTATAGTTTTGTACAGTACTACATAGTTTTTCAGAGATTACCAGAGTTTTTGCAGAATTTTTCAGAGAAATTGCAGACTATTGCATCATTTTTTCCCCCTCCAAGGATTTACCGATATATTTTACACTCAACCAGACTACAAAAAGTACAATACACTAAACCTCTTACATCCAAACTTCAAAAACTACACTCTACACTACACCATTCTACGATATACACCATTCCACTGTAACTCCTACAGTCCTACACCTTTTCCAATCTACTTCTCTCTCTACAAACCCCCTCCCTACCAATGCCATCTTCCTCAACCTGCTTCTCCCCATTCACTTCCTCATCCTCACCCGAAGGACTTCCTCCCATCCTACCCCAAACTCCCAATCCTCCCCAGCATCCCACCCCTCCTTTTTCTAGTGAGGTCTCCAGGTTGTCTAGGGAAAGACTGTTCCGTGCGCGCCGCGTACGCTGGTTGCAATATATTTATAGCTAAAGATAAATATACACCCTGGCGGTCGGCCAACCGAGCACGCTCGAGCTGCTGATGAACGACTGCGGACTAAACCCGTAACAGCAACTATGTCAGTGTAGCCGCGATTCGCGCGACATGTAACGGGTTGACTTCGCGCGCCGGGTCCGAGTCGAGCAACTTGTAACCGTGGGATGCGAGCGTCGCTCCGTTGCGTAACGGCCCGGGCGTTCCCGGCGAAGAGCGCCGATTTCGCTCGGCCGCGATTTCGCGAAATAGCGAGCGTCAGTGGTACCAAGTGGCCCAAGTGGTTGCGTAACCGGGCAAGGCTCGGCGTGACAATGGCGGACTCATTGTGAAAGAGGAATTGCAGAGCGGAAGATGTCGAAGATGCACCACTTCTACCCGACGTCCACCGGGGACGCGCTCTGCCCCCTGGGCTTCCATCCCCAGGTGCGATGGCCCACGCGGTGCAAGCGCTGCTTCAGGTAGAGAGGAAGATTGGCCAGACTCTATTTTTAAGCGACATTTTTCCCCGCGGAGTCATCCGGTGGGACTGGATGGTTTGAGGGTCTAGGGTAATTCGGGAAGAGTCCGACCGCAACGTAAAAATGGCGTTGGAAGGGTGACTGACAGTAAACAATGACGGCGAATGACGGGCAGGGGGAAGTAACAATTATGAGGTTGTTGCTGAGGTTTTTGGAGAAGTGCTTGGGGGTCTTGTAAAATGTTTGAGATTAAAGAGAATTCAGGAGAGTAGGATTGTATAGTTACCCGTGCTTCAAGTTTCTAAGATTTCCTAAGAATTTGTTAGGAATTCATAAGAAATGTTTCACATTTCCTATGAAACTCAAACGTTTCCTATGAAATCTTAGGAAATAACCTAAACACGGGCATCAATTCAGAATCTGGACAGTTGGAATAGGAAATCTGAAATATCAATTCTGGCCCATCGACTTCTTTTTCAAGAGAGAAGTTGATGACAGTTGGAATGTAATGCAATAAACATTGGAAAACATTGAAAGTTTTACTTTAAATGTTTCCCGTGCTATTCAATTCAGGAATGGAATAGAAGTTTAGCCTCGTGAATTAAGTCAATTTGTGAAAACGCAGTAAATTGTGTTCCATAAGACGTTAAGTTTGATTGCATTAAGGGGAAAGATATTGTGAAATGTTAATGTTATTTAGTATACAGTGAAATGAGTAGCTTTTGAACTCGTGTGTCGTTTTATAAGTACAAAATAGTACATTGAATTCTGTGAACAAAATACACTGTCGATTCTGATGCATTCAAAACAAGTGAAAATGTCAATTCTTTTGAATTCACTTTAATCAAAACTTTTTTACAGGGGGATGTTTGAAATGTATTTAGTGAGAGGAAAGTGATCCAAAACTTACTGTTTAAAAAAGAAGAAAAGATATTGAATACAGAGGAGGAGATTTACTGAAAAAACTGTTGTTTATTGTAGTGTCAGTAAATTTCGTTGGTTTATTTAATTTATTTTCCTTTTTTGAGCGATTAAGTTACGATTTGTGAGGTTTAATCAATTTACCACTAAATGTACTATTTGTACTGGATTGAGACTGTTCAAAGAAAGAAAACTTAAGATTGAGAAAATGTATTGGTTTGCATCAAGTGTTTCCAGCAAACGAAAACCATTAGACAGTTCAAAAACGTAATTCAGTATTCGTATATTCAATCGTTTGTGGCCGATTCAAATTTTATTGCCAGAAGTGTTTATAGGTGAGGTATTTAGAATCCGGCAATAAAATTTGAAGCTGCGACAAACGATTGAATGTGCGAACATTGAATTGCGTTTTTGAACGTCCCAGTAAAAAAATTCTATTAGCACTACGTGGAATAGTCCTAACGATTCCTATGCGATTTCTGTCAGTAGTTTATCACATTTTGTATAGGATTTAGTTTTTAAAATATATTTAATATATAATATACTTATTTAATATATGTGATTTTTGAGCCCATATGTAATTGCATATACTTTAATTGGCGCCTAATTGTAATTCCATGTTAAAATCGTTCAAAATGTAGTCCTAATGGTTTCTAGGCGGTTTTTGCCAATGTTTCTAAATGTATCTAATGATTTCTAATGGAATTTTATAACTGGGTTTCTAATGGTTTTCGTTTTCTGGGTTTGTAAGGGGATTAATATTTCCAACGTGTTGATATGTTAAATTACGTTTTTTTAATTAAATGTCTATTTTAACAAACAGATCTTTTGTAGAAAGTCTGATCACTTCAATGGAAAAACAAGTGTGTTATTTCACGTTTAGATACTGTAAGAGAAGCTTTTTCGTGAAAACATCTTATTTTAATACGTTTCCGGTGATTTTTCTTGGAAAAAGACACTTCTTTTTGTAGTATTATGTGATAAACGCAAATAAAATATAAAATCATAAGAATACTATTAGTATTAGTTTTTATTGATTAATCAAATTCTTACATGGGAAATGCTTACGTGTTTGGAAATTTGAAATATATTTTAGAGTGCAACAGTTTACAAACTGGTTGGCTAATCTGATGGTATTCTGGGAGAAATATTTTGAAAGCCTTGGTAGCAGTATGTTGAGAACTGTAGAGGATGTTGGTGTTATAGAGATTCCTTACTCCGGGCATATGTATTGTTTTAGATTTTTTTATTTTAGTCACTTTTTAAAGGGGACTTGGGCAATTTCAACGTTGATGTTGAAAGTGGTTGCAATAATCACGTTTTCAGTGGAACGTGAATACTGTATAAAATGGGAAATAGAATATGTAGACTTACCTAAAATCATAAAAATAACGACGAGGGCATTCCAAAGAGTTCGAATCTTGAGGGCCTCAATAAATAATGAATAGGAATAATTAAAATAATTTCATTCAGTTTTCAATCGTTTCCGAAACTACCTGTAAAAGTTATGTGTTCGAAAACAGTACTACTAAATTGAATTAAAATTTGAAATGTTATTCCTAATGATTATTAGTGAAAGTATGAACCAATTGAAGTAATTCGAATCGTATAGAGTATTTCTAAAGAATTGTCATAATTTATAGATTTCACATGTTTAAAAAATATATTTAATATCGGTTTCATATTAAAATTATCTAAAAACATACGAGAATTTACAATGTATGGATGCGACATGTCAAGGTCCTTTGATAAGTATTAAAATAAATTAACTATGGTCGATAAATTAGGTAGATTTTGTTTTTCCACTCTTTCGGTCGTTTTCCACCCTTTCAAACTTCTGAAACTGATAAAAAATTTGCTTCCATTAAGAAAGAAGTAGTTACTTCTTCTAAATAATTTGTCGAGTTATTTTTTCGATATAAATATGCACAAATATGTTTCATAAAAAATGTATGTTAATGTGAAATCAATATTTCTTAATAGATTTTTCGTTTCGATAACGAAGCTGTTGCTCGTGAATTCTTACGCTTGATCTGAAGTCGGAGTCTGCATTCCAGAAGGAATTTATTTTCTCCTAATAGATATACGGACACAAGTGTGTTTGTTGTTGGCAAATCTCTAAATATAAAACAGTTGAATCAACGCGAGATGAGATTCATTGATTTTTGGGACTTGAGATGTGCTAAGTGACGTCAAAGTAGACGCCAGTGCAAATAGAACCGATAGGAACGAGTTTGAATCGACTGGGTGACTGAAATATGAACAAACAGCAGGATTTAAATCACTTCGCATCTTCATCTTCATTCTTTCCCAATTAGTCACACAGTAACTGATGGTCAAATATAAATCTGAAGTATCCGAAAATTCTCCTTGGACAAAGAGATCATTTTTCACTTTACGAACTTTACCCAGACAGAACAACGGTTTAGAGAACGTTGAAATGTCGCTTATGGATGGTTAATTAACGTTTACTAAACCATAACGTTTTCTAAACGTTAATACAACCCTCCCTAAGCGACATTGTAACATTCTCTAAACCTTTGTTCCGTTTGGGTAATAACAAAGTTAAGCCCTATACGATTCTCAAATAAAACAGTTTTTAAATGTCTTTCTTTTCAAAAATATCAATCGTCGTTCCAACAGAGACTACAAAGACCATGCTGGAAAAAACAGCAAACCCAAAGATATGACTTCTTCTTCACCCAGTCTAACACCGTGGGAAACTCCAATGGAAAAGTGAGTGATTTTTCTCAACAAACTGACTTCTTCGTTTTAACAATGTAAAAACATGTGTTAACTAACGGAAACTATAAATTGCTTTCATGGAGAACAACCTAAAATTTTACGAATTTTATTGACACTTCAGAGTAGATACCTTTTCAAATCAACCTTCGATTTTTATTATATAGTTCCAAAAAAGTTTATAGTTATGTAGAATTAATTCAATAGTTTTTTTACTACTGCCATATTTTTTTCTGATCCCCGAATTAATGCAAAATATCATCTCGATCCATCTGCAGAGCTCCGGAAAGTGCAGATTCCAAAAGAAGTTGGTCGTCAACGTCAAATTTGCTAAAAGGCGAGACCAACCAGGAAACGACACTGAACTCGGCCGGATGGAATTCGGTAATGGACTTGACGAACGCCGACGGAATCACAGACCCTTCGAAAATGGCTAATTCCACCAAGTCCAAAAATTACGCGGGTTCGCAGTCTGACAGTTTCAACTTCCGACGACATTCGTACAATGACGACATGCAGGAACGGCCTCAGAAACTGCAAATCAGAAATGTGATCAGCAAAACCAACGGCACGTCCTCAGATACTGATGCCGAATTTATTATACAAGTAAATAAATCGTCTTTGTTGACCGATTTGACATTATTGAAAAATCCAGTTAGAGATTCAATCGGAAATGAAAATTGTTTTTTTTTAATTAATATGAATTTGTAATTCATATTAATTGCAATTGTAAGTGTACGCACATATTCTGCATTGGATTTTTCAAAGCAATAAAATAGCGAAAATCTTCCTCACTTTGGACATCCAACTTCAGAAAAAAGTGAACTGAAATTGCATTGCAACACTGAACAAATGAGCTGCAGTGTCATTAAATTGCCTTTAAAATCATTCCAATCGGTAGTAAAAGTAGACCCTCTGGTCTTTTTCATAGAAAATGCCCAAAATTCCCAAAAACGTTCACTAACCAAATTTTGCTACGACCAAAAGCCTATAAATGACAAGTTTTGGTCGTAGCAATCAAAACAATTTATTGATTAAAAATAGAATCAATAAATTGTCTATTTTGTTAACCAAATAGACAATTTATTGATTCTATTTGGTTAACAATCTGTTTAATTAATCTTTCAAGTAAAAAATTGACATTGTTAGGAGTCCAACAAGTAGCCTCGTCGGTCTCCTAACAAGTTGCAAACGAAGTTGGATAAGTTTTTCAAGTAGGATATCTTTTTAGTAGGCAGAAACTGTTAGCTGAAAAACTACTTAATGTTTTGTCAATTCAGGTCAGAAAGTCGCGCGTTTTAGAGCCGGAAGATGTTGAATCTTTTACGATAAAGCAAGGAACGCTCGACCGAGAAATCAAAAAGGGCGAGAAAACCGAAAAGGTGTCTTTTGGATAATCGCTTTTTTGCGCTGGCGAAAACGGCGAGCAGATGTCTTTGACCCGCCCCGCACCTGATTCCTTTGGGTCCAAAGCCAAAAGTTCATCATTATTCATTCGACTTGCCAACGTCTCATAATACGATGACACGTATTGCGGTCGCGAAAAAAGTATCTGGAACCGTTGTCTCGATTGAGTCTGACATTAATTAATTGGTCTTTGGACATTAATTCGTGTCGTTTAAAAGATACGAAGATTTATTAAACATTTGTTCAAAAGATTTTTTTACCAAAAAAAATAAAAAGACAATTTTTAAGATTGTTTAAGAAAAAAGCAAATGAAAATAGCCATTTAAAAAAACGTTATAAATTAAAGGTATTTGAGCTATTTTTTATTAGTATTCAACCCTTCAACTACGGATGTTGCAATATTGCAACATTTTAGAACATAAATTTTCCTTATAAAGTAAAGGTACAACACTATTTTTAGCCTAACTGAAGCTAGAAAATGGTGAAACAAGTCTGATCTATAGTTTGTAAAAGTAATATATCGAATATCAGTACAAATTGTAAACTATAACAAATTTGGACGATCCCGAATTTTCCTCAATGCAGCGCTATTTGCACAAAGGCTTAATTTGCGGATTTTGCGAAGTTGAAGTAGCCTCGTAGACATGTTTTTTCCGTAGACAGTTGACACGCTACATAAACTCGATTTTCGTATTATCAGTTGTGTTTAGTACGAATGACTTTTTATAATAATATTGTACAGTTGCAATATTGGGCACCACAAATATCGCTTCCCGCAGCAGCGCGTAGTTACAGTAGATACCCTCGCATTTGTTTGGCAATTCCAATCATCCAGGGTGGCAAATTTGTTATTGGCAAAAAAAATCTTAAAAATAGTCTTAGGATTTCCTCGTTCCACTTTTAAAACTTTCTCAATAAATGTAAAATGAAAAGAAAAGTTTCATGAAACAATTTTGTCAATACCTAAATTGCAACTTTGCCTTTCATCGTACGTAAAACTTTTCATTAATTTGAAATTATGAAAAGTTCCCCTTCTCATTATCCACCTCAGTTAGTTTGAACATCATTTACAGGTTGGTCGTTAATTCGATTGAACATGCACTTTGATTTCAGGTTGAATTTTGCAAAAAGAGTTTGTTTTTACTTTGTCTTATTTCGTCCTGGTTTTCATCAACCCAGAACAAACAGAAAAGAGTAATCGCGCATATCTTTTTATCGCATAGAACGAAATGGAAAAGTTGAAGGCCCAGCTGCGAGACATGAGAGTACGCTGTGAGCGCGCTGAAAAGGAGAAGAGCGAGATGCTTTTGCGCAGGATAGCCAGCATGGATTCGGTTTCCAGTAAAGCCACCCTGAATGAAGTCATGAAGTTGCAAAAAACGGTCAAGGAATTGCAAATGGAGAACAAAGGTTTTCATGCAATATTCAACCTAACCTTGTTTTAAATTATGGTTGTATAATGAACTTTTAACTTGTAATATATTTCTTCATATATTCATTTTCATAAATTTCATATTAGTTATAATCTAATGCAGATGATTTTATAAACAAGAGAATAGAAAATATTTGAGTATTTTTTATTCGAAAACCCAACTTAAAAAAAAATTCTAAGTTTAATTAATTCCTCACTTTATAGGCCTCGTGGACGAAAAAAGTACATTGTTGATCGAGTTGAAAAATGTACAAAAAGAACTCAACACCAAAGCACACCGAACCGATCGGGAAAAGGCCAACGAGGAGTTGCGGTCAAAATTGTCCGCCGCGGAAAACCTTTGCGAGACGCTGATGGACGAGAATGAGGAAATGAAGAAAGAGATTCGTGAGCTGGAGGAGGAGATTTACGAGATGCAGGATAATTTTAGGTACGGAAACGTCCGTTTGACGGAAGCTTGATCTTTGACGATCGAACGCGGACGATCGTCAAAACACCGCGGTCCATAAATTGGGACGCGTCCGCGGCGATTCAGCTTATTGATTGCGCATTACAACATAATGGGGTAATTTTAGGGAGGAACAGGTCGACGAGTATACCAGCTTGCGGAAGAATTTGGAGCAGTCGAACAAGAATTGCCGGATCTTGTCGTTCAAATTGAGAAAAATAGAACGGAGGTCAGAGCAACTGGAGAAGGAGAAGGTCGAGGTGGAGAAGAAATACGATCAGGTTGGGAAATGTTGGGCAATTAGAACAAGTAAAAATATGACTAAGTGGTGACAAATGTGACGACTTTGGTTTTAGGTGAAGAAAGTCGAAGAGGTGCTGAAGAAAATAGGAGTCGAATGCAAAAGCAAATCGCTGCGCAAGACTACTGATACGTACAATAAAATTCAGTTGAAGAAGATGATCGACGAGATGGGAAAAGATATAGGTGATTTGTTAGGGTAATTGTAATTAAAAAGAGATGGAGTTTAAGTGAATAATAAAATGTGGTTTTTTAATAGGAGAGGCAATCAACGTTTTTATACAGATTGTGGATGAGAGCGAAGAGGCGAGTAACAGTTTGAAAACTCAGGATCCAAAGTACGAAACTCTGGTTAAGGAGCACGAAGTTGTGAAGGAAAAATTGGAAAAGGCGATGAAGGATCTTGCGAATGAAAAAGAGTCGAAAAGCAAAGCGAGTGCTAAAATTGAAGATCTTCAAGCTGGTAATAAACGTTTTTCAGACTACTGAAAAAGTGATATTAAACGTTTGACACTGATTTTACACATTTGTATTTATTTTTTCAGTGAAAAAGAAGTTGGAAGAACTGAAAGCAGAGAAGGAAAAGGACAAAAAGACATGGGACGCAGAAAAGTCGAAATTGCATGAAGAAGAGAAAAAGCTGAATGCAAGAATTAAATCTTTGACTGAAGATAAGCATAAGGCACAGAATGACTACGATCAACTTAAAAAGGATTACGGTAAGATTTCATCGTTATTTGATTTCATTTATTTACTCGTTCATTCGTCAATATCTCGTCCGTTTCATTTTTCTAGATTCCGTATCGAGCCTGAAAAATGAAACCTCCAAAATGGAAACGGTTGTAAATAGACTGAAAAAAGATTTAGAGAAAGAGAAGGAGAAATCGAAGAAGTTGCAGGAAGAAATGTCTGCGTATACAGAAAAAGAAAGCCGAATTACGAAGGCACTCGCTTCGGTATATAAATATTTCATTTCCTTGGAATTTAACTGGTTTTATTGCTCTTATAATTCTGTTCGTATAAAAATGGCATTTCGGTTCTTTTCAGGTGGAGAAAACCAGAACTCAGCTGGAGACGGATTTGAAACTCGCGAGACAGGAATTAGAAACTAACGAAACGTCACATTCCGCTAAAGTAGAAGAATTGCGAACGAAGCTCGATGAAATGTCGAAGGCTAAGGAGAAGCTCGAGAGCGAGGCAGAAAAGGAGAAGCAAGCGCACGAAATGGAAATCACGAGCCTCAAAAAGAAAAACGCGATGTTGCAGAAGTCCAGCATCAACGCGAAAAAAATCAACGAGCTGAAACAGAATTATGACGACAGAATACGAAGTATTTTTGCGACGAATACATTTTTTGTTTTCATCCTGTTTTTATGATAGCATATTGTGCTGCAAAAACGGAAAGTACTGGTTTTCATTTTTTAGGGAAGCAATACCTTTTTTAGCAAAAAATATATTATATATTTGTTCTAGGACAATGTGGAATCGCTTTTTCGAAATATTCTGCTGACAAAAATATGGCCTTTTTGTTTGAAGATAAAAATACTACTTTCTGACCTCTAATGAGGAACGAAAATCAGTACTTTCCGTGAATATGCTATTAACGAATATTTCATTTTTGTATCGTTGCATTGTAATTTTTAGATATAGAAAGTGAACTCGAGAAGAGTGTTCAGCAACACTATGAACTGAAATTGAAGTACGAAGAACTGCAAACGTCGAAATCGAAGCTTGAGAATGATAACTCATCTTTGGCCAAGTATATATATATCTTTTATTCCTCTGAAAACTTAATCTTTTTTTAATAAATGACATTTTTCAATTACTAATTTTTTAGTCAACTTTCGGACGAGAAAAAAGCATATGAGTCTGTAAAGCTTGAGTTGGAAAAAATGGAGAAGTCGATGAAAACAAAAGAAAATGAGTGGTTGATACAGAGAACTCGATTAGAGGTAATTTACTGTAATAATGAATATTGCAATTTTTTGGGGAAGATGTTAATATTTTTGGAACCATTGCAGAAACACCGCAATTCTCTAAGCTCCGAATTACAAGACGAAAACAGCAGACTGAAACGAGATATGGAGTCTTTAACTGAACAGTTGGAAGATGTAAAAAAATATGTAAGCAGCTTTTTTCACTTCCGATATAAATTTTAACTTAAACTGTTTCGTCCAAAAATATATTTTATTTAATTTATCGTCAAAACCAAACATATTTACATTATATACATTTATTATTTCAGAATGATAGTTTGAATGACAAACTGAAAGATTACGACACAGTATCGAAGATTCAGCGAAATTTCTCCGCGGACACATCCGCTCTGGAGTCGGAGTTACGAAAGACGAAAAACGCGCTCACCAATGCCGAAAAGGCGAAAAAGGCAGACCTAGCCCAGTGCAAGATGCAGTACGAGCACCGGATTGTGGCGATCAACGACGAGATACAGTCGATAAAAACTCAGCTGTCGCGGTACAAACGGGAGCGTGACATGTATAAACATATGCTGGACGCTGCCCAAAAGACCATTGCTGAATTAAAGACCGCCCGGCAGAGGAAACATTCCGGTGCTTCCACTGGAAAATCAGACGACGTACGATATTAAAATTTACTTCAAACTACTTCCCTAAAAATGCATTACCTAATATTTTAGTTTCTTATCCAATCTTTTCCGTAACATTTTTCAAAAAGAACGGTCGAAAATGCCATTTCAAAACTTACAAACATTTCACAAGAAAACGTCTTAATGCAACAGAAAAATAATAATTGAGAAAAATCTGAATGCAATTGAAAAATAAAAATAAGAAACATTGCAAAAGAGTTTTGGCTGCTTAAATTAAATAATTTTGTAGATAATTACTAACTTTTTTATTTTTAACATAATTGATATTGTCAATTAGACTAAAGTGAATCTAAACGCTAATTGAAATTTTGATTAGGATGACGATGCGGCGTCAACGAACATAACAGACCTGGAGAAACAGTTATGGGTGATGGAAGACGAATTATCCGATGCCAAACTCGAGGCGTCGAAACTGAAGACTGAACTGGCGTCTGAAAAGTCCGCGTACCAGATCAGGTTCTCTGAAATGCAGTCGAGGATCAACGAGGTGATTGGACGATCGATTTAATAATAAAGTGACAATTTAAACGTGCCTTGTAATCAATACGATCAATCTTTCAGCTGGAAGAAGAGAGGATTTTAGCTCGAGGAAGAACCAAGATTCCGGGTCTGAAAGTGCGTATGGAATTGGCCTGGCAGAAGGAAAGGGAAGAACAACAAAAACTGTTACAGGAAACTGCAACTCTCGCGCGAGATTTGCAGCAAACTTTACTCGAGGTACGAAATGGAAGAAACTGTTTTAGGAATCAAAGAATACATTAATTGTTAATAACAATTAATTTCACATTTAACAATACATTGTTAAATGTGATTTAAAATGGGAATTAATGAAAGCAATCCTTACAGGTCGATCGAGAAAGAGATAAAGAGCGTCTGGAAAATAAGCGGAAGCAAGATCAGCTGAAGAAACTATTTGACGAAGAAAAGGAGGAGAATAAAAAGAAGTTGATGGAGGTACTGAAAAAGGCATTATTCGGGTTTGACAATTTCGTTTTGTGTCAATCATACTGACAGCTGCTGGATTTCAGTTGCAGTGTGATTTGTTGGAATTGCGGGACGCTCACGCGAAATTGCGCACAAGTAACGAGAAGATCCGAAGGGACAAGGAAAGGCAAGAAAGGGAACGCGAGGAACTGCGGAATATGATAAACAGTAAGCGGAGAATCGAACTCGCAGAAGTTCGGAACATCAACGCTCTGCTTAAGCAAGTGGACGACTTAATCAAACTGTACCCGGAGATTACGAGGATGGAGAAGGACAAGGAGCAGAAGAATCCTGACGTTTACACTCCAACACCTCCAAGAAGAACGAGGGTAATTAAAGTTGAAAGTGAAGTTTTTCTCAACATTTGTTCAAAAGTGATTCAATTACATTATTTTGTATCAAATAGGGATCCAAATCTAGAGAGTCGTCACCTATGCTGGATTCAAAGAATGATGCGGAAGGTTCGTTTCTTCTGGTATTTTAATTAACTATAGTTTTTGCTCATTTACTATTATGTTACACTGATTATTAATTTGTAGGATCTTCCGCAAATAATGGTAACAGAGGAAAGCCTGAAAAACTGGAGTACGTTTTAGCAAAGTTAATAGCAGCTGCAAAAGAGTTGCACGAAACGAACAAAAATATTGACGAAACGTATTTGAACAGAGTCAAGAAATTCAGTAAGAGGTAAATGCGCAGTATGGTGGTATCAAACATATTTTGATTTATTTTGGATAGACGTAATGATTTAAATGAAAGCAGATATTTTAATAATGTTAATTATGATTATTATGCTCTATTCCAGGTCATCGTCAGTTGAAAACGAAACCGATAAGAAACCATTGCCTCATCGGTCTAGACCTAGTTTAAAGAGGAAGAGTTTGTCTTTAGAGCAAACTTTAAGCAAAAATGATCAGGTAATGTTTTATTTAACCGATTATATACTTGATTTGTCTTCTTCCTTCAAATTTTTATCAATAGCTGTATTTTCTTTTAATTCTTTTAAGGCTGTACAATCACGAAGGGGCATATTTTTAGGGTTCGAATAAATAATCATATTGAAGGTTCATTTAAGTAAACATAAAACATTCTTTTTCTATTAAATTGATTTTAAATAATAAAGTCGTTGTTGTATTGACACATTTAAATAAATAAAAGTCAAACTTTTTTCATAAAAAAATGTTTTATTACAAAATTGTCATTAACGCATATTTAGTAACCGCTTGTGATGTAATATTTATAAATTACTGATTGTAAGGGTTATATAAGGGTGTCTTAGACAAAATATCAAGTAAAGTAAGGTTTTTGTTTCTATTTTTAATAATGTAAAACTAGCACAAAATTATTTATATTTGGTACTAATTATTTCCATAATATAACTAACGACATAACTAATTTATAATCATTTCTTAATATTTTATCCTGTGTAATTCTGAACAGTGTTGGGCACTGCAATTACTGAATTACTTCATGTTTTTCATTTTTATTGCCTGAATATACATGACAAATATGTT
>JABFPB010004668.1:0-14512 GCA_022817645.1 Ceratoteleas bidentatus
CAAATAATATGTTTACAGCATTTCTACAACA
Organism: Ceratoteleas bidentatus; assembly: GCA_022817645.1. Lineage (NCBI taxonomy): Eukaryota > Metazoa > Arthropoda > Insecta > Hymenoptera > Scelionidae > Ceratoteleas > Ceratoteleas bidentatus. The sequence continues at coordinate 32 of JABFPB010004668.1, forward strand.
GAATGATACTCTAGGAAGATGGCAAGAGTATAACTTTTTTAAATAACGAATACACAATTTATTGCTGTATGGGGATCGTACGCGAGAAAGCGGGAATTTCGGGTTCTCACTCGTTTCTCACAGAATTCGGCTTCACCTCGTTCCACAAGAGCACTCGTAAAGAAGTACGAAACTTCCTCCCTAGTGGTGTAATGTACTATTGATTTGTTTGATAATAACAACAGTAGTACATTACGCAACTAGAGAGGACATTTCAGATAATAAATTATGTTAATTAACAAAGGTTTGGCATGTACAAAAGTTTGGCTGTTTACTAATTGGTATATTATTTTTTAGATACATTATTTTTCAAATCAGATTATTCAAAATTACTAAAAAGATACGTTTTTTGAGAACTTTGAATTTCAGATTTGTTCGGTTACTGTTGCCCTGTAACCGAGAAGCAATTCAAATTTAAAAAATTCTACTCGAACAGAACTTCAAAGATTCTCTGGATCTTCAAAGATTCTCTGGAGCATCTCTGAAGAAATGTCCGCGAATCTTCGGAGAATTTCCGAAGCAGGGATAATATTCTCTGGAGATCCTCCGGAGAATCTTCGGAGATCAGGAGATGTTCCGTTATGGTAGATTTTTTAATTTAAATTCATTCTCTGGAGAATCTTCGGAGATCGGGGATGTTTCATTCGGGTACCTGTAAAAATTAAAGACTAAAAAGCTTTGAAAAAGATTTGGAAAAGTTCTGCAAGCATTTGTAAAAATCCCTAAAAGTCTAGAAAACGTCGAGTTATACTCTTGACATATGCTAACATTGGAAATATAAATGTGCTAAAATATTCCAAACCGTATACAGGGAGTCGAGTGACCTGGAAAATCTGGAAAAGTCAGGGAATTTTTAATTTCTGGAAAAGTCAGGGAATTCAGGGAATTTTTCATATTTTTATTTGTGATTATAATTTAATTTGTTAATTTATTTAATTTTGATATTGCACATTGGCCATTGAGCAAAGATAATCAAATCAGAGATTTGGACAGTGTTATATATATTTAAATTGTTTGTAAACAAATAAATTTTTGTTAAATATAAAATATGAATAATTTCTACCAATTTGCATTAAGTTGCAGTAATTTTAATGTGGTTTAATTGATCTGATTTTATATTTTCAACAGTTATATGAGATATCAAATAGACAAAGTATCAGGAGCATAGCTATTTCACCCATTTACAAAAACAACAGTTCCCAGTAGGTCCACCCCAAAGGGCAGCAACCGTCCATACCAAAATACCAGGAAAAACTGTCAGAAAACGTAGATGTCAAAAGGGCTCGGTAATTTTCTCCTCTTTCATCTAGTAATGACTGTCGGTGATTTAAGTAATAAATAATTTAAATAATACAATTATTACAACTGTTTTAAATTAAAGAATGGTTTAATTTTAAGCAGTTTCGCACACAAATACTTGAAAACATTTGATGAGGCGCAACTGAAGATGTATGATAGATTGATCAATATTCTGTCGAATGACTGGGATATTTTCAATTGGGCCACCGGAGCGAAAAAGACACCCGAAGAATTTGACAACGAAGTTATGAATATGCTAAAAAATATGTCTTAAAAGAAAAAAGAAAGGCGAGAATCAGCCTGATTTATAAACATTTTGTGAGTTTTTTCATAGGTAATAATAAGTTAGTGTACTTAGAGTAATAATTGATCGAGTTGCATTTTAAAAATATAGTACTTATTTCGGGAGCAAAAATACACTACTAAGAATTAAAACAAAACGGGTCAGTGTGAGTAGAAAATGTAAACTTTGGTTTACATTTATTTATTTACATTACAAAATTAAACTAACAGTCAGACGATTATGGTTATTTAAATAATTAATTAACTCTAGTCAGTCATATTTAGCATTGTGTATTTGCAATACAAATGCTAAACAAATGCAGCCAAACAAAAATTTGTTAACTAATGAACTATCTAATGGTACAAATTAAATTGTTCATAAGAAAATGATTTGTTATCACTAAGGATAAGTAATCGTAGGGAACTTGAATTACAATGTAATTACAGTCTACACTTGAAAGATTTATATCTATTCCACGAGACAAATTCGCAGTCAAAGTTTGAATATTGTCTTTCAATCGAAACGTAACAATCAATGTTAATTGGAAACATACATTCTTAAGTGAATCACTGAAAGACAATTGTTATCAAGTACTTAATTAAGTTTAGATAGTAATATATTCCGCAACTTGTATTATTCTTCAGTATATTTATCTGAAAAGGTCATATATTCGAACATCACAGTACTTTTCATCAAAAGTAAATTACCCTGAGATTCATTTTGAACTGCTCTAAATGTAAGAAGACATTTGTTTGGTATACAAGTACAAAAGTATGGTTTTTTACATTAAAAGCATTCAAGCTGTATCTACTTTTACAAATAACCAAGTTACAGTATTACATAATTTAAGTTTGAACTGCTCCTTGTATGTTTTCTTTATTAACACTGAGTGTTCATTTCTTTTTGGCTGGTACATATTAAACGAAAAATGTTGTAAACAATCGAGAGAGTGAGAGAGATTGACATTTTGGAACAAAGTTCCAATATTTGTTGAAGTAACATATACGTCATTCTGATATGTTACAACTCGGCATCCGCCCAAATCGTGTTCGTGTATTAAGCAATACAAACACAACAATAATGTAAACGTTTGCATAAATGAATACAGGTGACCATTCAAGATCAAATGTAACAAATTTAGACTCATCGGGATGCCAAGTGAGCGATCGAATCTGTATCTAAACTAGATCATTAAGTGGATCAATCTAATTAAATGATTGGCCAATGCCATTCATTTCTCATAGACCAGTCACGTATCATCGAATAATGTTCTCCTCCTGCTCAATGAACTGAATCGCTTCAGCGATTTTTCAGGGGAAACGGTTCATCCTTCAGAGAGATGTCAAGAGTCGTTCATTTTCGCTAAACACTCTTCGGCCCGAAAATAGGCGATTTGAGATATTCAGAATAATGTGACCAGCCAATGGAAAGTATCATTCAACGGTACGCCTTTGCCTTTTCCGCCCAAGCGAAAAGATCTATGCTCGGGATTTTTTCGAAATCTTCACACCTTGGTTCATTCCTGAAACGATAATTTTCAAATTAGTACAAACATCTAGCATCTAACTACATGTTGTTTGTTGGGTGAAACTTACTCTAATCTTGTGGTGAGGAACACATTTTTCGGCATAGAAGTGATGTTGTTGCCGTTGTTGCAGAAAATTCGAGCAAGTGTAACGTTGCGAATTTCATTTAATTGTTCTGCAAATGATAAAATAGTGTTGAATGAATACCAATATCTTTTTGTCTGATTAAGGATAAAATTAACCAGATTACATGAAAATCATGATTCATTTTATACAATAAATATAAATTAAATATTAATATTATAAATGATTTAACAAATGTTTTCATTATAATTTGATTTTAATTATCCGATAATTGCCGTAAAATAACCTTTGATTTAAATCAATGATTTTTTAGCAAAATATGTTTGATTTAACTCCTGGTTTAAATCATTGATTTGAATCAATTGATTTAAATCAGTGCAACCCAAAAATTGTTGACAATTTTTGCGAATTACCTGGTGTGAATGGATGAGGTTGAATTAAAGAATCGTAAAAGAATCGATCCGTCCGTTTGGTTCTCGCAAATTGCTCAGACACAATGCATCGGAATGTCGGTCCCAAAATCGCATCTTCAGCTGACCTTTCAGCCATTCCACCAATCAAAAGATCTACATCGTCCGGGCCGTGGTATAAGCTCTTCAGTTTTTTCACAGTCTAAACATTTCAACACAATATGTACAGATTCCAATGCCAATGAATGCCAATTTAATATTAATTGTCAAGATGAGTATACCTCAGACGGAATGTAGTCGAGGAAATCGTCGAATGTCTTGGCGAATGGCAAGCCACAGTACTTCCGATAAAAGTTATATCCAGGAAGCCCATGATCTCTGCCACGTTGGATGTCGAAACTCATTACATCGAGGCCCAAATCACCATTCGTTTTGTACAATTGATTTGTCATCTATAAAGAGAGAAAACTATGTTAACCCTTTATCAGCTTCAAATATTTTACTTTTGATGTAAAGTGGGGGTGTTTGCCACTCAGATTTTTTAATTCAAATTGTCTTACTGAAATCTGAATTTCGGCACTTACATCTGAAATTATATTGAGATCCATCTTCTGGGAAGGTTGTCTAACCAATCCACGAAGAAGACAGTCAAATACCTCTTCAGTTTCAATCGTTTTAGGCTTGTAGAAGGTGTCCGATAGTCGAATGGTATTATTAATACTGCGAATATCATCAAGTAACCTGTAATAAAAACCATCCAAATCACAACATTGCAGTGAGTAAAATTCATGATTTCTAACATACGAACAACTAATTAAAATAAAATTATACAGATTCCCCTAAAAGATAATTTATACAGTTCAGTCACCTAAGTTTACTCTGCCTGAGAGAGTTTAGAAACCGTAATGCTGCAGTCGAAGCTTCATTGCTAACTGAAGGTTCGTCGTACGGACTGTATGTGTGACTGTAATCAGTGTCACTGGTCATGAGTCCTGCAGCTCTGGCATATTTTCTGCCTATCAGAATTGGCAGCCATTCGTTATACGTGATATGTTGAATTTCGGCAATAACTAGACGTCTTGCCTCCTGATACAGGAGCTCGTCGGACCATTCAGGGTTGATCTTAGCCAGCTCACTGGCAATGTAATTGTGTTCGCGATGCCAAATCGTATGCATCACTGCTAAATGAGGCTCCAGGTTGGCACGATCATCACCTGATATACAAGTAACAATTGTAATTAATCACATTCATTTTGACAATGTGCAATGGTCTCGCACATTAGAAATTGATTTTGTGGTTGGTTCTCTTCTCTTACCACTTAGATAACACTCCTCTGAACCACAAAAGACTGCAGATTCTGAATCTGCAGTAGGCAAATAATCTTGGTCATCAACATTATTCATCTTCAGCTTTCCACCCTCGAAGGACCGAAGTTGACGAGATTTGATCAAGGAAGATCCGTAAATGGTCGATCCATCCAAAAAGTGGGTGACCTGGTTCATCTGAAATCGTGAACCACTACGTCATGAACCAGTTACAATTTTTGATTGCCATTACAGTATTTATTTGACTAAAGACTCACCTGTTCGGCAGGACCAAAGTTGCACTCTGGTCTGAGAACTGGCAAGGATCTGACGTAATTTAGGCACCTGATTCGGTGTTTACCGTAAACAGGATCTTCAGAAGGAACAGAAATAGGTGAGCAGTCCGGATGGAGCTCTCGTGGCGCCAAAGAGTTTCCATCAGGTCGACAACATGAAATTGGCTTGCCAGAGACAACTGTAATTGTATGTTTGTAGTAAATAGTACCCATCTCATTACACAGTGCACTTTAGATGAGAGCAATCTAAATTGCTCTCATCTAAATGGCACTACATTTATTTTGGTAAGAGATGACTTACTCATGTTACGAACTGGAGTGTGTGACAGATCATGAGCTATAAACAGTGACCACTGCATGACCGCCAGCGTTTTGACATCGTCTGCTTGGCCATTGGTGTTTGACAAGGTCGTACTCACTACTCTGACACTTGGAAGGCGGATACCCCCGGTCTTCATAGACTTTGGTTGCTGTATGCCTGATTACATCCATCACAAACAGCCAACGAGGTAGAGTTGCAGGAAAAAACATATAGATTAGACCAATCGAAGTCAAGTACAATATCAATGAACAACTTTTGAATCGGTCGCATTTCGAATGATTCAATTGTCTATGCTTCGAGAAAATGCATTATTATGTATGAAGAACGTATGGAATATGAGTTCGCAAACGAGAAGCCATAACCGAATCGCGTTTTCCATACTTTCTTTAGAAAATCTTTCACTAAATCTAGCTTAGCGGGATAGTTCATCGATGCAGCCGGAGATCTCATCATCGGTGACTGAGTGACGCAAAATCGCATGAAATGAAGGACAATGCAATTCGAGCAAACAATGCAAATCTAACGCCATTCCTTATCCCCCTAGAAACATCCAGAAAGCACGTTTTCAGCCTTTCTCTCCCACTCTGCCTTTCGCCAATTGACCCACTTTGAATCAGCTACGCATCCCTCCTTCGGATTACAAGCAACACTGTCAAGAGCAATGCTTAGAGCAATGACGTGAACGACTTAATTCCTGCTTAGAAACTTGTTGACAATCTTGTATGTTTTCTCTCACATACACAGTAACATCGAAAACTGATAACAACGACCGATCCACAATTTATCTCTTAATCGTTTCAACGCAGAACGCTTCTAAGCAAAACAGCGTCGTCGCCTCTGATTGGTCAACGATGATCGCCTCCCACGCTGCATTGGCAAAAAGTAATCCTACTCCGTTGTCTCGCAATCTCGCATTCTTCGCGCAAACGTAAACAGGTGACGTGTCACGTGTAACTGCGCATTCTCGCGGGTCGACAAGATTCCGAGACAAACGGAATTCAGTTCTTATAGGTACGACTTAAACTGCATTTCAAACGTGAGACAACGATTTCAGAAAAGGAAACACCGGTCAGTGTATGTCGCGAGAAAGGTCCGTTTTCTGAAATCGTGTTCCGCTGGATTGGGCTCTACAAAATCCAATCGCGTGCACGCAGAAAACGTAACAAGTTCCAAGTATTCTTTGAACATGGCACACAGATTTATTACGAGATACTTGATTATTATATATTTATAGTTATATCCGAATTAGTTTACATACACGTCTATTGCTGGATAGAATCTCTCGACCGGGGCACCCTATTGTAGGCAGTATTATTCACTGCTACACTCAGGCATTTTATGCGCTATGTGCGTTATCGTACAACAACTGTAATGCAAATCACAGAATGTATATTGTTAAAGCCAATCGACGAACGTTATCCACCAGCGCCTGAGGGATCGGGACAATTTTTTTGTAAGAGAAACCCGAGTGGCTTTTGATCAACGAGTTTGCAGACAACTTTCAAGTTGCGCAAGTCCTGGAAAAAACTCGCGGATAAGAATGGATCATTAATAACACGGTTCCCCTGTGAAAAAATGTCACATGAGTTCTCATATGATATCACATATGGGAGGTGAGATCTCAAATCAGATCTCATATGAGAAATCTCAGATGGGATCTCTCGCGATATCATGTGATTTCTCATATGAGATTTTTCACAGGGTCAAGATTTTTCATCTGTTTTGTCTGTTTAGCTGGTTCGGTTTAACCTAAAATGAAGGGAAATCATTTTTATAATTATACAGATTTGGTTTTACGACCAGGATATTAATGTTATGCAATTTTAAGATTTATTTTTTCGTTTTACTCTATGGATGACCAGACTAAGAGGTTAAAATTATATAAAATTAATATCTTGACCGTAAAACCGAATCAGTATTACAACATTGACTTTCCTTCATTTAAGATAAAAATGAACCAGCTAAACATAGAGAGAACCGGTGCACAAAAAGGTCAACATCTCTTGTACTGTGTAGTGAATCTCTTTACTTTTGACTGTTTTTGAGTTGAACCCAGAAACTAACAAGATCGAATAGATAAGTGTAAGCAAATTCAACTGATCTATTCGATTCCATCCGTGTTTATCATTCTTTTAACAAGGACTCTTGAAAATGGGACTGGGACGCTTGGGAAGCAGGATAGCGCCTAACGTTTCAAGGCTGTAAATAATTGTTCGATTATTATTCCAAACAAAACAAAACGGGTAACCGAACAGTAACAAAATTCTGCGCGGAAAAGTGGCGTTTGTTTTACCGATCAATTTCCGGTGCAACGAAAGCCCGTCAACTGTAAAAGAAAAAAGTGCGCCGAATGAGCCCCCATCGCGCGTCCCAAAACAATCGGTCGGCGAATGTGTTACGTGAATGAAAAGAGCATGCGACTCGTGCTAAAGAAATCCTGCCCTAAACATGAAGAGTAAGTCAATGGCGGTCGTGAAATGGTATTAATAGACAGTCTAGGATTTGATCCTGATGTTGTATGTCGAGCTTCCAACACTGAGGAAAATAGTTTGTAAAACTTTATGAATCCAATTCGTACGGAACTGAACGATATTTATTGTAGACGTTGTATTTCGTACGTTTTACGAATTCATTTTCTCAGTGAGGAGGTAATGGATTGAATGGCTTGTAAATCGCTGGTAACAGGTTTCATCAGAGTGGTGCTTACCATCTGAGTAATGTGGAAACAGCAGTCTGGTGTAAGCTGTTAGTGCACTGCCCCATTTCGGATTTTCCAGGTTGTTGCAGGTGCCATCTATGGAACGGTACTGTGAACTGGAGTTACATTCGGCAGTTTGGTCGAGTTGACAATTTGCGCCTAAAGATGTCCCGTCTAGGGTCAAAGTGGATATGAACTGGGCACACTTTTCGTCGCTTATGCCGAATCTGCGAAACAAATGCAGGTTCGTTGAAACGAATCTCGACTAAGTTTACACTGAAAATGTATTATTCAATTTAACTATGAAATACATGTTAAATACATTATACAGATAGTTGATTATTTTACTGTTTTTTAATTAACCATCTCAATATTTTTTAATAATTTGCAGTTAACCATCTCAATAATAACCTCATAGATTTAAAAGTTTAAAAACGTTCGTTTGTTAATCAATATTGTTGACCTTTCGGCGATTGCATGTCGCCTTCTTCAGAACAATCTAGAGCATGCATATTTTTCGTGATTGTCATCATAAAGTCCAGTATTCCATTTAATTTCGGAATGGAACGCAATCGGAAAACTATAAAAATATATAATCTAAGAAAATATCGTTGTTTGAAGAAGTAAACAGTTAGTCCATTTTTTGTAGTTAAAATGTAGTCAATATTTCGGACTTGGCGAGTAAATTAACTGTTCAGTCATAATATAAGACTTGCTTTGTTGAAGAGCATTTAAACGTAATTTCGAAAAGGAGTAAAGTGAGGAAGGTAATCAGATAGATGGCGTTCGGTGGTACTATGGACATTTAAATTTGAAAATCGAGAGAATGGAAGCATTTTGGAAATGCTCCATTTATACAATTTACATCGATTAAGTTAACTTGCCTTCGGCAGTTACTATGAGCAAGATATGCAGAAGCTTTGATAGCGATGAAAGCATCGACAGATTTGTCCAAAGCATCCTCAGTTGGGAACAAATAGGCGTATTGATTTTCAGCAGGACTGTTGGCAGATATGGCGACACCAGCGCCAGCTATGTTATCTTCCAGTCTACCTTGACGATACACCACCATGCTAGCAAACTGAACGGAGGAGTTTCTTGCCTTCTCATTTATAGGAGGCAGCTTGAGGTGTCGGAATTCGGCAGTGTCTATTACGTGACGATAATTTGGAGGAAATAAACCTAAATTTAGATGTAATCGCGTTTATGGTCAATACTAAACATAATGCTTTTGTGAAAAAGTTGTATATTAAGTGAATGCACAAGATTTACTTAATGCAATGTTACATTAATATGCTTTAAGGAGACATGTAATCCAAAACTGAACAAAAATGAGAAAAACTGAAAAAAAATGATATTGCATATTATTGATACACATTTTCGTAAGATCAGAGAATTAATTCTTAGACATTTTTGCAATAAAATGGGTCATTTTACCGATTTAATGATATTTTGTAGTGTTTAAAAGATATTTTTTTAGTGTTTCAACAATAAAACTATATACTTCACAAAACATCGGGAAACAGTCTTTTTTTATTTTTTTTGTGCAAATCGCAATTAATGTATCATAACTTTAAAGAAAAGTTTATCAAAAATCTGTCTGTACAATTTATTTATAATGAAAATACTAACAGTTTCAAACAAAAACAAGAAAACCGAAAATAAAATGAACACCCAAGTGCATGTTGAAAATGGCCCTTTTTTAAGCTATTGTGAACAAATAAGTATGTTTATTGTATTTATGCAATTTGTATACAATTGTTATCTAGCTGTATACAACAAAAATTATAGAAATCCATTCATTATTAGCAATTTTAATTATTTGAAATTGAATTGCATGTCCCTTTAATGAAAATGTTTGTTTAACTATGTTTTAACTATGTTAATTCTTATGTAACTATGAATAGCAGTAAATTAATGAATTATTACTTAAAAGGTACTTACCATCGTGGGGGAAGTAATTCAGTGATCCCGCAAGCTTATGCGAATGTCCGAGATAACCCATGGATTGCAGAAATAGCCATAAGATGGCAAAACTTGCTACCGAGCCTGCCATTATTTTACTCGCTGAAATAAAAATATTCTTCAATTAAACAACTTCGTCTACATGATTGTGAATACTTGGGTACAGTATGATTAGGATATCTGAGATTTGATCTTCATTTCCAATAAAAAATGACTCTGGAAAATGGGAAATATATTTCTGTTATTTTTCCTAATTACAAAAAGATTGTTAGAAAGATTGCTTGCTCTGTGGGTAAGGATTATCAAAATTGAACACACCCCAACAGAGCCGAAAATTCAATAAAGGTTTGGCGAGATAGAGTTGTTTACATAAAAGTCTCATAGCTCGGTGTTAAGGTGTCCTCTTGGCACTTGAAAGGCTTGAGTTCGATTCCTAATGAAGTCTTTTTTTAATAGAGCAAACGTTTCCAAACGTTCTTGAACGTTCAGGAAATTTTTAATAATTTTACAAAATATTAAAAAATGAAATATTGAAACGTTTGTGAAACGTTTAGTGACGTTGGGACAACGATTCAAAAAAACGTAAAAGGCTGTGGTTCAAGAAACCTGTTCACAAAGTTCAGCTAAACGTTCGCCAAACGTTTATTGAACTTTCGGCTCTGTTGATGGTATTTACCAATATTTGTTCTCAAAGTTGAACATGTAAACCAATTCACATAAAAGTTAATTATTCAAATCAACTTGACTGTAAAATATTTGTTTTATAACGTGTTTATTCTAAAGAATGAAAAATACGGCAAAAAATAAGGTAGAAAAGATCCAGGTGGACTATAGACTAATATCAAATTCCAAAAGTCATATCGGATTGTGGAAGTTGATGCTCTTACATTTAAAATAAATTAAGAAGATACTTTTCAAATAAATATATAATAAATTTAATAACTTATGGCTGACAAATTACATAAGAAAATGTGTAAAAAAAATAAGTAAAAAATTGTTATTGAAATGAAACTAATGACAATGACAAGAAGATCTGGTTTTGTAAGAATGTGTTCTTCTAAAAACAATTGAGGAAAGTATTTTTAGACAAAAGAACACTTTAAGTCTGCTTTACAATTTAAAAAGCACGCAAGTCTGTGAACTTAGCAGCCTGACTAATGTTCAGAATACATTTTGCATGTTCTGAATATCATGTTGAATGTACAATTGAAAATAAAAACATCCTGTAAATCGCATAAGTCTCATACGATTATTATTGGCATATATATTATAATACTGTGTTATATATAAAACTACGTTAACTTAAATTGATATGGAAGGCAAGAAGCAAATTTGAATCGTCGGTTTGGCGCGAAAAGGGATTTTTCGTAAATTTAAAAAAAAAGTCACTCAAACTCCTAATTCGGTATTACCAAACATTAGCTCGTCCAAAAAAACAGGAAACCCAAAATTTGTGAACCCATCAGCCCATAGGAAGTATTTTTCATGTTTGAGAGATTAATTCACATTCCCGGTCCCAGAACGGGAGATTAAGTGAAATTCCAGTGTATTTTGTCTTATCTAATTTGTCACACTAATTTTGTCTTAATTATACAAAGAAAAATTTCATGATGAGTTTTATAGGATGACTATCCTCCAATGAATTTTACTATGCTATTTTAGAATGAAATAAAAAAAACTGAGGAAGTCAGTGAGTCGACCGGCCGACTTGTGACGCGAATACGGGCATTGCGCATGCGTGCCGAGATTGAAGTTACGACTCACCGGAATATCCTGTGGGTTGGTTTAGGAATAAACGGTGATCGCGTCACGGCTTTTTCCTATGATCGCGCAATCTAATATAGGAATCTACTGAAAATCCCGTGGCTATACTTTAATCGGAAGGACGTTTCCATGTTATTAAACGACGAGATTATCGTAGTATAGGATGAAAAATACATAGAACAAAAGGAAAAGTACTTTCCATCCTAAAATAGGATGAAATTTTTCTCAGTGTAACGAACATCACTTTGTCCACCAAACTGCCGATTCAAACTTACTCCTCGACATCACTTTCAGCAACTGCTATTTAAAATATAAAAAAATCACCATTTTTTTAAATGCTAGAATTGCAAATGTCATACGTTCACAATGTTAAAATTACGAAGCAACACAATTTTATATTTGTTTTCTGCATTAACAATTTGTCTATTAAGAAAGCTATATTAAAATTTGTTGTATTAAATAACTAATTACAAAATGTTGATACCATATATCACTGAACAGTCAAAGAAAGTTATCCGCGCTGTTGAAACTGTGCCGTGAATATGCCTCTGTTCACAGTGTATTAGACTCTAACTTTCAGATAAGTAACACGTACGCACACCGTCAAAAGCTGGACCTATCACGCAGTGAACACGTGATTAGTGTCCGATTTCTTGTGTTACGGCGCTGTACTTTTTATCCGTTTTCTGATTGTTCTGTGATAACTTTATTTCGGTAGGTTAGTTTTGTCATTGCAAAATAGCCCGGCGATTACAATAATAAACACACTTCAGGTCACTTCATTCCGACACTCGGAATCTTTGAAATAACCTTCAAAGCAATTGTACTCGGAGGAGCTTATTGTTTAAGATAATAATTTATTTTATTTTATTATTTTTAAGTAAACTAGAGATTAGATTAAATCTATACTCTTGATGTTGTCAATTAATTTACACGATTAAAACGAAAACATCACTTTTTGTAAACTTGTCAGATCTCACTAATGTAAACAAATCTGGAAATGTCACTTTGACAACTGAATACACTCCATAAACTAAAAACGCAGAAAAACGCGAATTTCATTGTGCTAAAAAACATAAAATCGCGATTGTTTCAATACTCACTCAAAAGTGACTTCTGAAATCGTTTGAATTGCCATGTTTTCGGGTAAAAGACGTGGACGTCTACACCCATCATTAAAGCAATGTTGACAACTTTGAATGCTCTTTCCCGGGAGTCCGATGGCGCCGCTTTCGCAAGTACGCAGTGCCAAAGGCGCTATGGAGTATTATCGCCTATCGGTACTAATCGGTAGGCGAAGCTGATGAGCTCAATTTCGGACAAGTCGCAACAATGTGAAGTACGTTTTGTTTTCCTTTTTTCGCGAATTACTGGCGAATTCGCGTTACGAAGGTAAACGTGTGCTAACGAATAAGATACGTCCGTAACAGTTGCTCGGGATGCTCGCGTCACTGAGACCGTGCGAATATTTTGCTCGATAGAGTGTCATGAAAATGTTCCACTCGCGCATGCGCGTGCCGATCTGCGGGCGTCGCGGAGCGTACGGCTTTTTTTTAAGAAAGAATCACGTGTCTGCTGTTTTGACGAATGTAAACAGACAGAAATCAATCAATCAATCAAATGGAAACGGAAAGGAAACGTATTGTAATATAAAATATATTAATAGAATATTAATAGAGTCCCTATAAGAAAAATATATTCTGACATACCATTGTCCAATATTTGCACAAATATTGTCTAATGCTCCATTTGAGTTGTATTAGATTATATTTCTGTAAAGTCAGAACAACATAAATGTAAAAGTAACATTTATATTGTTCTGACTTTACAGAAACATCAAATGTGTGAGATGAGCAGTTTTTAAAAAGTAAATAATATGGCAATATAGCCCTGATAGAAAAAAGTCATATAAATCTGAAATAAACGCTGAAATTTCACTGAAAAAACTCACATAATTGGGACTTTTCAGATTTTTGTCAGCAGAGCAGTTTGGATAAACGCTGAAATTTTGCTAAAATTGTTTTCAAATGTAAATAATTCTTTGAACCTTTGTTTGGAAATTTAACAAAACTTTTATTCAGAACTTTTCCAAACTTTCCAAATATTTTTATACTTTAAAATATTAAGCACATTTTCAGCGTTTATTTCAGTATTACTTCAGACTTTTTTCTATCAGGGTAGGTCTATAAAAACAATTATGCAAATTGTTTAATAGATTTTACTGCGTTTTGCACAGTACTCTTTCTAATTATTTTTACAGAGAATAATAATTAGTTCAGAAAAAGTATGTGCTGGATAGATGGCATAATCAAGCATTTCAGAAATATTTTCTAGCCATTAGAATCAGATCATAATTTAATTTCAGCATCATCCCTAGTAAAAATAGAAATATGTTGGTATTACGTTTCCTATGTCTGTGGTTTTGAGGAAAAACCAGTTAAGTCACATTTTTTGACAAATTTGGTTAAGAGCGGAAATTGATATATTTTT
>JABFPB010004669.1:0-14510 GCA_022817645.1 Ceratoteleas bidentatus
CACAGGTTCGCCGCCGCCGCAGAATTTCAGGAGTACCGGATCTCGGGTCGTATAGCCGTCGTATATCGTCACATAGTCCTGTTGGCGGGGAAAAGTGTGTCATGTCGCGTGAGGTCACAACAAATGCGAAAAAGTTTGCGCAAGTTGCGCGAAAGTTGGAAAAAGTCTGGCAGCGCCAGCTTTGACAATGTTTCAGATATTTTCCGACTTTCTGCGCACCGTTTCAAACTTTTCATTTCTACGAGGCCTGTCCCTCGAAACGTTACTTTGAGTGCTGCAAAAAGACGTGTTTTGTTTTTAAGCGTTTATCTTTTTAAGCGTTGTATCTTGTAGCAACTTTCCTGCAAAAGCCTCTTTGTCATTGGAAAAAAAAGAAGAACAATGAGAGAAGATAGTGTCTATTTTGATTGCTGGGGTGAGGTAGAATGATAGTTTTCACGTGGTGTAAGTCGGAAGTTTCTGTGAGATTATTTTCGATTGACGAGATATTAAAATACCTGTACAATATCACATTCTTGCCACAGTCGAAGTTTACGGGGAGGTGGTTCAGTTTCAGTAGCACGTTGAGCTTGAACGGCTATTAACTGACCACGTGGCTGCCTTACTGATATGAGAGCGTATTTCCCAGGAGGAATCGAATCCTCAGGCTGTCGAACCTGCAACGTTAATTAAAGTATTAGACATGGTTGTTATGCACGGCTTATCCAGCATTAATTTTAAATGGACTTTGAAATTAAACACCGTTTAATGTCGAACACCTTGAGCTTGATTAATTATGCAGAAGACAAACCATTGCAGAATCTAAAATGAATCTACAGAAACCTCACAGAAACGAAAGGTGTACGCACAGCAGTCTGCGTTTGATTTTCTTACATTGCTGACAAATAAATTTGAAACTAATTTCTCAATTCAATATTCCTGATTTGAATCTGTAAAACCTTGAAACGTTTCTCGGAGATAAAGCTACGGTCAAAAAGGAAAATACGTAAACATTAGAACTGTCGACCTTCGACCTATACAATGTGTTTGTTGTTGTTGACCTTTGGAGATCACAACATGTTATTGAATCAATGTCATTTCTGTTTGTGTTTGGAAATCGAACGGATTTTGCTATAAAGTGAAAGTACCGCGTAAAAGCACGTGAGGTTTCTCGGGTATAAACCGGGAAAGTTGGGCGATTGAAGGCGGCACTTCTTTCGGTCGCAGTTCTGGAAGATGCGTGAACAGTAAGTGCCAGAAATCAGTTCGCCCAAAAACTGTTCTGAGCTCGGTGCCTTTGTTGGTTCCGAAGATTCTACCATCGGAATCGGCATGCCCAGGGAAGTGTTTGCTGGTACCGAAATCGGCTCGACAGTTGTGTTCGGCAGTGGTGAAGTTTGCGAAAGACCTGTATGAAAACAATTTAAGAAAGTTATGTACCGATTTAATGGGAATTTAAACATTGTTGGTGTTTAGTGTCTCGTCAAAGGGACGTACCGACAAACGGATTGCCATATCGAACTACCGCGTCCTTCCGGCGAATCATCTTATATGCCATTCGGAAGTCGAAGTTAAATCCAGTCTGATCTTTGTTTAGCCTAAACAGTCGCAGTATTATCGTAACACTCGGTGTTTCGCTGTAATAGATTGCAGGTCCCCAGGATGTTCCGCACCATAGACCACCGACATCCGGACGGTGAACTTCTGATATCTGTAGAGAACCATCTGGACATCCCTTCTCAGTGAACGAAACGAACTTGCCAATCGTGAAACTATCGAATGTCAACTAGAACCGCGTATTACATTGCGTTAGGAAAATGTCGATGTGTTTAATTAACTAATTTAATTGTATTTATTGTAATTTAAGGTAGTTCCCTTAAGAAGTTGAAGACTTCGATGAAACTTTAAATTTGGCACCCTAAATATACGGCCCTTCATAGAGGAACTACCTTAAGTCAATAAAGATAGCGTTTACTATAATCTAACCCTAATCTACTCGCCCTAACCTCACTTTCCACCATTTTCTTCTTCTTCTTCTTTAATATACTTTGACAATAATTATTAAATTTGAACATTGAGAATCCCCTAACGAAAGTTTCAATTTTACAAGAACATTTGAACTGATAACTTGCATTGTTTGAAACCTACCTGTACAATATCACCAAGATCACCGCCAGACGCATTGAACGTAAGTTTACAGTAATAAGGCACCTTGTCCTCCTTCGGACGATGCATTTCCAAATCGTAAGTTTTGCCCACTTCTCCATAGTAGGTTTTGTTGCAAGCTGCAACAAAAGCGGTAAAAACCAATCCAGTCATTCACGTTACTGCAGACAGAAAGTTTGTCCTCATGCCGCTTCGGAACAATGGAAAAAATGTTAATAGTAAGTTGATTTTCCAACAACTCTTCAGCGCTGAATTAACATTCGCTAAACGCGGCAAAAAATGATAACACAAGTTCCGCGAGACATTTATCATAAACTCCCTTCGCTTCATCAATGCCTCCGTTGTCGTTCGTGCGTTTGAGCGAACCGGGGGGAAATAAAAAACGGGGCTGCAGAAACACGGCGAAGGATAGGCGAACTTACAGATAAAGGATACCATTATTTTTTCTTCTTTTCGCCCTTTGTCTTGTGCACTGATATGTGCGTGCATGAAAGCGTTTGAAAGAACCCATTTATCTCTCGCCGCAAATCATGCCACAAAAATGGATGTAGAATCTGTCGCAGTCTCACACCCCCGTACACACAATCGCGAAACGTAAATACGAGTCGCAAGGCAAACATTAATGAGCGTGTTAATGGATTTCCACGAGTCAGAAACGTTCATTATTTTTCCCGCGAAGCAATTTTTCCGCAAAAGTGGAACTATTTGAAATGAATTTAATGTTAGCAAGAAAGGTAATCATTCAAAATCTGAACGGAATTTGGATGTGCGAAAAAAAATGCGGACGACCGTTAGATAATTTAATTAATATTAAGATCCAATTATTCACTTTAATTAAACGGAATTTCTTCGCATCGAATGTTATAAAATATTTGTTAAATAATCAGCGATCCGCGTTGAATTATTTTAATAATTCAATTATGAGTCGTCGACGTATTAAAGTAGACCGGCGTTTTCCGTGGTAAAATATGCTGCGGATACCGCGAAAAGCTAACGAATTAAACCGAAAAGCGTCGAGGCAGTTCGTCATTTTTTTAAATTAAAACAATCTTTACTTACGTGTACACGGCTGAATTTCATCGCTCCCATCAGCACAGTCATGTACACCATTACAGACTTTATTAAGAGTGATGCAGCGGTGATTGGCACATTCAAATTCAGTTTGGCGACAACAGAAAACGGTTGCCACCATAAGCACGCAGCCGTACAGAAGCCAGCTTTTATCTGCAAAGCCAAACAGTGCATTTGTTCACCTTTTTTTATCAACCCTGATAACCGACATTTGCAGAAACATTATGCAAATTTCGGGTCGCTTTTATTAGATATTAGCATAAAATTTGCACACATCATTTCAATCTATTTTGCATGTAAATCTATGGGAAAGTCGTGCAAGTTTTACAGAAATATTGTATAAATTATTTATACACGTTGTGAATGAAAGTTCCGCAAAATCGATGAAAATGTTATTCGACGGTCTTGTGAATAACGAACATGTGAGGCTGATCTGCATAAAGCTAATTATCAGTAAACAGATTAAAACGGATTAAATTCGCCATCAATAAAGTTACCTTCGCAAAAGTTACGACTTGTTAACAATTTAATTGCTGAAAGAAACGTGTTTATAAATACAACAAGTGTTATGCATAAAATTCTGCTCATCAAATTTTGCGTAGACCGTAACGTTAATAGAAAGGGCATTTAATTATGCAGTTTAAAAGGAAAACATTTCTTTTCGAAGCAATGGATAAATAATGCACTCCGTCGTTCAAACACTTTTATCTTAACGAAGCATTAGAATGGAAAGATTGCATAATTTATAATTAGCGAAAAATTCGCTCGGTATGTCGGGAAGTTATGCACAAAGTAAAAGCTCAGCGTGGCGAAGAACGCATGAATACAACGATGCCTCACCATTCACGTTATTATGATATTATAAATTGAACTGATTACGTCGAACTTGGCAAATGCATGATCATTTACGCGACTGCATAATTGCTAGCGAGTAATGGCTTTGTATTTTACGTTGTTAGAAGTTTTTGTGTGTTTACAATTAAAAGGCAAATTGAACGAAATAATTGCATCGGTTTCTACTCGTCAACGAATTTGCAAGTTTGAAAGAGAATTTTTGAGCGAAATTGACTGTGCGGTTTTAGTTTGCAAATGTTGTAAAATATAATATAACTGAATAATAACTTCTGCCTTTGTTAATTATAAAAATCACAATCTTTTGACTGTAAAAATGTTAATTTCGGCAATTCTGGTGGGAAATCAAAACTTTGTATGCTTTTACGTTTTAAAGATGTTAACTTTTTATTGACAAAATATTTGGATCGTTTAGTTTAAAGGTACTTATGTAGTTATTTTTACTTTCATGGTTTACAACATGAAATATTGACAGACAAATATTTCTTTCAATTTTTACGTAAATCTTGTTATTAATTTTTATTTTGTTCGTAAAATATAATTCAGGCTATAAACATTGTGACACGATTTTTCCTATAAAATTTCATAGGTCCCATTTGGTATAAAAATAAGCCTTTCGTAGGTAGTTAATGAATATATAGCCCGTTAAATGGCCATATAAGAAAATCAATACCATCTATGTCACGCAGTATAATTTGGAGGAATCTAAGTTTCCAATCACGTATTTTCTTCTGAAAGTGTGGAGAGGCAGAAAAACAATTATAAACTTGAAAAAAGCGTGAAATTATTATTGTAGTTTTTATATGAATAAACTTTAATGGAGTTTGCATTTAGGCAAAACATTATTTACTTTAGTGCCACTTCGATTCATAATTTAAACATTACGTTTTATTGAGAATATGATACAGGGAAAATAGTCCATGAAAAAACGAGAAAAAATAAAATAAAATTGAAATTTAATTTGCATTATGAAAAGTAAGTGGCAGGAAACTCAATAAATTTTTATGATGTAGGCTACGTTGAGAGGACGAAGTATTAACTTTTAACAAATTATTAATTAATGGTACCTTTCATTTTATGAAACATTATTAAAATTTATTACAAGTACTAAAAAGTTTACGAACCGAAAGATTTATTAAAAGATAACATCCTACCTCTCTAATCTTTTCTTAAATTTTCTTTAATGTTTGGACATACTATTGATAACATTTTTATCAACAAAAGACATTTTTATTTCAGCTATGTCTATTCAACTCAATTTAAATTCAATATAAAGTTTTACATTAATAAACATCTTGAATAAATAAAAAACCTATTTTATTAATTAAACAACCGTTCTCTCAAAGTAAAGTATTGTAAATATTTGTACTGCGTTGCATTGTAAAAAATATTGTAAAAACCGCTTTTATTTTCTATCAGTTTCGCAACTATGGAAAAGTTCTATCCAGATAAACCCTCTTAATTTTATTACATTCCGATCAGAAATTTATTGACGAAACCATTCCGAGCAAATAAACATTTATTAATATTCCCCAATAAACATCAATTTCACCGCTTCCTCTCGAAGCCACCTTAAAATATATTTAATTTCACTGGAATACAAACACCAAAAGTTATCAGTATTTCCGATATGATTCGCATCAAAACGAAAGACATTTAGTTGCGAAGCGCAGCGAAACTGAAAACCGGACAACGGTTTAGTTACGATGCACGTGAAAACGATTTAATAAAAACGTTTTCGTTTGGCTGCAATATCGCACAGGCACCGAAAACCGTATTAAACTTCGGTAAGCCATTCTGTTTATAGATTAATTACGAGCGGAGATGAAAAATGAAACACAAAACGGAGCGGGCAGCTCTCTATTTTTTGATTCGTTATTTAACGGGATGAAAATAGGGAATCACTTTTCGCCCGATCGGGATTACGGCCATTTTCGCCGGCCGCGAAATAGAACGGCGCAAATTCGCAAACGTTGCGCTCAATTACCTTTCATGACGAAGAACTGCACAGACAACATATGATTTTCCAGCGATTTTTCAATGACGCAATGTTGCTACTGATATAAACAGGAAGATACGTTTTGTTATTCAGTCCTTTCTCGTCGTATGAATTTCATTACAGATAGCGTTCGTACGGCGAATCTTCCCTGACTTCTCTGCAAAATAAAAACGTTTCGTGCTTAGATTTAAACGTACGTTGCGCGCACTTTATTCCGCCGATAATTCACACACAACGCTTCATTTATCATTGCGCAAAATCGTGGAAATTAAAATGTGCGCCATCCATCCGGATTTCGTTACTTTATATATGCATTATGCAGTTATAAAATTTCGCGGTTTTGCAATTATAATTTTTAATCGTGTCGTACACGAAAATTCGAACGCATTAACCGAATCCGTTTATTCGGCGAGGATATTTTGAAGTGCATATTAATTAAGTGCATTATACGGTTAGACTGCATTTGAATCAGGCATGCGGAAGTAAACCACGGACGCAAAATCGCGTCACGTTAAAGAAGGCCCGGCGCTGGTGCTCATCAATAAATCGATTAATCCGATTTCGGTGTCAGCGTGATTATCCTGCGAAGGTATTTGTCTCCAGGATCACTCGGTTGTAGCGGATTGGATTTTGCAAATTCGGTCGATGACAAAAGATTTCGGCTGATATGCGAGCGTAGCTATCGCCGAATTGCTGCTGAATTGGGTCGTAAAGTGATACACAATGGAAAAACAGGTGCCCGTGAAATTGCCATGGAAGAAATTCTTGAGCAAGATGTAAAACCGAGATGTTTTAATTAGAGGAGAATTTTCTTATAAAAGACAAGGGAAGTATCAGAAAAAGTGGCGTCGGAAAAAAGGGAAAAGATAATTTAAACGTCTTAAAACGTGACACTAACAAGACTCCTGTTTTACTGTTTCCAAAGTGCCTTTCCATAAGACAGTTTGCGAAAACCAATTTCCGCGGTGTATATCAATTTCAGCTCATTTTGGAGCCTTTACAGTCACAACGCCACCTAATGAAAGTAAAACAGATTTTTTTCTAAATCCGAACGTACTGTGGATTAATTAAACCATGTTTCCTCTATAAACAGCGGCGTCGACACCTTCATTCAGAGTTTAAACTGTATTATTCAAACACCTCGAAATATGTGCCCTTCTCTCTATCTATAATCCAACCCAGCCTTCGGTTTCTGGTCGAATCCAGGGTGCGACAAGAAATTAAATGTAGAAACAAATTAAACAGTTATCGATTCAAATTCTCCTGCACAATTCACGGTTCGTTCCTCAGGCGCCGAAGAAATAAACCGAAGTGTCAAATAGAACATGAAAGGTCTCTGAATACTTTATTGAGGGCTTTCGGTGTATCGAATAATATTGGAAGACGTCGAATGCAGCGAGATTAAGTGTCGAGTGCTGTCAGATTAAGTGTTGGCTTAATATTGGATGGCTGGCAGTGAAAACCGGATCGCGGGTCATGGGTGACACGTGACCTCTTAGTCTGCCTCGTGACGCATGTCCAGTCATTCGCGACCTTTGATCCGAAATACGCTTTTATGTGATCTTGAACCTTGGGTCGCTGACCCCTGACCTTTGACCTGGAAAACATTTCTTTTGCTCCTGGAAACATCAGCCTTTCCTGGTCATTTTGACCTTCGTTGACCTTTAACCTACTTAGATGACCTCCAGTCCTAAATCTTCTCCCATCATTTGACCTTTGACCCGACCTACATTCCACTTTAATTTGCACAAATGACCGATGACCTCCGAAAAGTCTTTCCCAACATCCTTAACCTCGTTCCCAGTGACCTTTGACCTCTGACCTCTCCCATCAAAGCTCAACTCCAGTAACCCTGAAAGCCCATCCTGCGACCCGAAAACCCGGAATTCGAATCCCATGACCCGAAACCTGTGACCTACGATCGGCGAGCTGTCATCCTTGACTTATGACCCCCGACCCCAAATCCATAGTTGTTGTGTTCCCATACCCGCGTCTCGTGTCCCGATTTTGCGTGCTCGTCGGTCTATGGCCAGTGACCTGTAATTCGTGGGCGGTCAACCATGAGCTTGGACCGATGACAAGTGACCCGTGGCCTTTGTCCTGTAATTCGTGCCCCGTGGCCCGGATACTTACACAAGCCCCATTTCCCAATTTTGCAATACCGTTTTTGCTAATTCGACAAGTATTTTGCTTAACAAATTCCCCACCGCCTCGGGTTTTATTTATAGCTGCAAAACGTTCGCGCAACGTGCCGGAAATTTTCAATTTTTCACCAAAGTCGGCGCTATTTCGCGGCAGCACGGTGCGTTCGAACGTATCAAATTACGCGATCTCGAATTCCGCCGCGGCGAGCAAAGAATGTCGCACCCGGCTGCAAGCTGTAGCGAACTTAACCGCAGTCGTCGCGGCTAACAATTGCGGCAAGACATCGCGCGAATTGCGCTGTCATTGCTGTTTTCAGCGAATATGTCGCGCGTAATTGCTGGCACAATGCGAGATGTGCTAATCAATTGCGGCGAAATTTATTACAACGCAATGTGAGTTTAGCTGCCGGCGACATTCTTTCCTTTCCGCGGCGCAGCCGATATTGACTATCGGACTTTTTCTGCGGAGTTTCCGATACTCTGCGGCGGACAATCGAGCAGTATCAAACGTAATTATGTTTTGCGTACCTCTAATCGCAAATAACAATGATAATAACGCGGAAAATAATATCGCTCGCGGAATTGTTTTTGAGGCTCGAGCGACTGACTGCCGGCAGCGAGGAACTGCGCTCAGAGGTTTTATTTAATATTCCGCAGTCGCGGGTGATATTCTGTATGTTATACAATATCGTGGAACGTTAGATTAATGTTCTGCGGCTGAGAGGTAGAGCATGTCAAGTGAGTTTTCGATGAATTTGAGTTTGATGAGTCGATAGTGATTTCGATTATGTAAAAATTGGTTACCCGAGGCTTTCACCGCGGTTCGACGATGTTGATGAAGTGTTTAAACCGGTGAGAATTTGGCGTCAATTTGTTCGTCGTTGAAATGACATCATTTTGAATGTGGATTATTTCATCTCTGATATTATCTTTAAGTAAGGTTTTCAAGAATTCTATTGAAAGCCATTTTTGAAAGGTGTCTCCAGAATCTGAATGGTTCAATGGGTATCCATTACTTATATACCGTTATAAGTAAATAGGGTTTAATTAACTTGTTGATTTCAAGTGTAATTACTACTACTGATTGAATAGTAGTAATTACACTTGAAATATAATTAATGTTAATTAATATTAGATTTAATATTAAAATTAATTATTTCAACAAGGTATTCTGACGAATCCAATAGAATCATTTTGAATTTCCTATATAGTTTTCAGTAGAACTTTTGCATCAGGATCGGTTTTCTAGGAAATCAGTGTTTTATCGATTTGCCAGCAAATGCTTGTGGCAGAAGATTTTTATAGAGTGGCGATATTGCTTCTGTGATCAAAACAAAACAGCTCTTAATATATTGTCAGGAATGATATGGCTGAACGAAGAAAAACTTTCTTGAAGCAAGAAAGTTAGATTTGAAGGGGGAAATGGTTTGATAGAATGAGGTTATGCTGGAAAACAAAAGAAGTAACGCAAGTGTTCTTGGGAGAAAGAATAGTATATCACACCGAGAGAAATGCTTCCTTAGGATAGTAATCTTTTCTCCAGACTAGATCGTGTATCGTTCTACATAGTACCTAACGTACGCGAACCTGTTTACAAAATTTACGAACCAGTTTGTAACTTTGCAAGAGGTTATGTTGACTCGCGTATGCGGCTCCAGAGAGGTTTCTCAGCGAAGTTTTGAACAGAACCGCGGCAGAATTAATTTCACCATTTCGATTTGGAAATGAGCTATTTGACAATGTACCGCATTAAAAAGTAATACAGGCAGACAGTATTTGCCATATGAAATATTTTATCACTACTGATACCTATCAGAAAATACGTATTAATACCATTACTTTCTATTACATATTTCGTACGATTTCTTTTATGATATTTCGCAAAGTAGGGCGCGACTCAATTTTCGCCAACGGGCGAAACGTGAACTTTGCTTCAAAGGGCAAAATGGTGTTACTTTGCGCCGTGTAAAGAATCATGACAAATGGTATTTGCGTGAATATCCTAAATGCATATGTTTATCAGTGACTAAATATAACATTACCAACAGTCAGACTAAACTCCATAGTGGCACTCCGCATTCACTTGTCAGAAATTTTGCGGAAATCCTTAACATACTTCCACGTAGCAAAATCGCATTAAACATTTTCAACATAGCATACTACTGCGGTTCTCATTACGATTACCAGCAAAATTATTCGTTTTACCATTGTCGCCTTAACGGCAGCATTTTTTAACGAGGCATTAATTCGAGAAAGGCGTCGCATAGTGCAGTATATAAAGTATATTGTGCGATGATAGATACAGTCCGCCTTTAGTTGCATTTTAATGCATTATCGCAACAATGACTCTTTTCAAGTTATTCGCAAGAGTTCATAAGCAGATTGTTCAATAACTCGCTGCAACTAGCGGGCAATTTTCGGTGCATGCAGTAAATGAAAGTGACACTAATTTTAAATCGATAATTCGCACGACATGTGCAATGCTGATTTGCAAATCGATTATGTTCGGCAGTTTTACGTTGCCACAATGCGCCGCGCCAAATTCTCCTAAATTCAATATCGCGCGGGAGAATAAAAATTGCAGCGAGCTATTTTGAATTCCAAACATTTCTTTGCCAACGAGCGATAGTAATCACGAAACAAGAAATGCATTTCTTGCTTCGCCTTTTTCGTTGCTTTTTGTCAAAGGAAAGAGTTAAAAAGCCTTTACCTTATCAGCGTCCTGGAGTGTGAAACGTTAAGACATGTTGCACAAACGTAACACTAGCACCATAAGATTTAACTCACATTTCACGACGGCAGTCAGACTCGCGACGTTACAGCGGGATCATTAAGTACAGGGGATGAAACTTAAAAAGTGTCGACGTCATCGGGAGATACGTCCAAACTATCCTTTTTCAATTTGCAACTCCACAGTCCGGTCATTTTAATTGGAGATTCCTCCTTCTGTTACGAATCAAGTAATGAACTATTTGATTAATTAAAACCTGATATCATTCAATCAATTTAATAACGTTCGACATCGTGAAGCTCCCAATTTAATAGAAAGTCTATGTATAAGAATACGCGAAAAACACGCAAAATACATATCGGAAGTGTTAACGAACGTGAAAGAGGGTTTTTTCATATTTGCAAATACGTTTGGGAACTCTTAAATATTTATGGACGGATTGCTTTATCCGCGCGCGCCATTGTGTTGTAAATCCCGTAATATTAATTCACATTTATCACTTTTTTGCGAGCCGAATATTGGTTGTTGGTTAATATTTATATATTATTGCTTCGCAGGGAGGATGGTGAGGTTTGATTGAAAGTGATCATTGTACCAATATATCATGATTAAATGTTCGATTATTTAATTAATAGATAATTCTATTACATACGATTTCATTTATCGGTGCAGTACTGTTGTTGTATCGAATCGCACGTACGAGCGAGTACATCGATAGCCAGGGAGCAAAGAAACTTTCATGCCGTTTACTCAAGCTGAACAAAGACGGCAAAAAACGTGCGCGTACGGGTTAATAAAAGTCACTTGGTTTACAAAGAAAGTACAATCAAACCTCTTTGAAGTTCGCGATTCGGGAAGAGCATTGACTTATCAGAGATTGGTTGAATCTCCGCCTCACGTCATTCGCCTATTAGTTGCCAATGATAAACGATACCTTGTAGATAAGGGTGAAATTTCAGATCGAAAATGAGTTTTCTCTTCTTGCTACGTGTTCTATCGGAACGTACATTCATTTATTTTTATCTTGTTTGTTCGATATGCAATAGTTTATTTTTTATCGTTCTTATCAGCATTTAGAGTAACGTCAAATATGAGAAATCATGTTATTTCTGGCAATGGAGTGCACATAAATGAATATTTCAATATTACTAAACAATGTATGGAGAATTTGCAGATATAATACGAAAATTTGGAATTGAGAGACAAATTATCATTCGATCAATGCAGAATGCTGAGTGAAATTGATGGAAATTCGAAATTATGAATAAAAAATATTCATTTCTGCATTGTTTTCCTATTTTGCTGCTACAACGAGAAACATTATTTGAAAATCGTTTTGAAAACGATTTTTTTTGTCAGAAAACGTTTTATGTTCAATAAAAAGCATTTCTTCTCTACCAAAATGATGTCGTTATGTGCCAAAATGATGTTTTGAATAGTGCAAGCGAGATAAATTTTTTATTTGCGCAAGCGCGCACGCGATGTATTCAAAATGCGCATGCGCACACTCGAGCGTTTGCCGAGTTGCGGAAGCACTATCCAAACACCACCTTGACATTAAATGATCACATGTCTACGGAAATAAAGATAACTCCTAAAGTAAGGTTCTTCATACCCTAAAAACATTAATTACATTAATTTCCGTTCAAAAACAGTTCTTCGCCAAAATCTACAGAATTAACAACAAGTCAAGTTACAAAATAAAAAACGTGCAAATTTTCCTCTCCTTTATTCAACTTCATTAAGAATCACATAAACATGCAATCAACTTTTCCAAATAATACTTTCATTAGCATCAAAATATCCATTCAATCTCCCAGTATTCCAATCTACATTATCATTCAAGAATATTTCTCTCGCGAAACTATTTACAATCTATTCAATCAGCAAGTCTTGCCCTCGGCAAACTTCTTCCATTAAAACACACAAGCCATTATTACCGGAAATATCATATTTTCTTACGAACTCCGGCGAACTTTCGATAGCCGATGATTACCACTTTCCGCGTATTTCGAAACAAGGTTATACCTACAACCCAATAATACGAGGTACCGTTTGCCACTCTGAACTCTCGCGCGGAACTGCAAACAACTCGCAAACCAGAAAACCTAAGTCTACACCCCCTCCCCGCGTTACGTAATCAATAACATTCGAATGCAAGTGATCCAGCTCAGCGTGCGACTGACCGTGAGCCGATAGCGCAAACCCCCAATTAAAACGCTACAAAACAAACTGCAAACTGGCCTAACCCGGCTAATCAGTCAATCAGTGCGCCACTCGATAAAACACTCACCCCCGGCGAAACCCGCGCAACTCCGCCAAACAATCTCTAACACCTCAAGTGGTCGGGCTCAACGACTCGTCATCCGCCGACCAATCGAGCCCGAAACCGTGCGAATTACGCGGCAATTAGCACTCGCGCGCTCTCACTCGCCAACCCACATGCCCCGAAAAAGCTCTTCCTTCCTCGGCAAACATCCCGAAGCAATCCCATTCACGTGTCGGATCAATTAATCCGACCCCGAAAAACGTGCACCCCCTCCTCCCCCTCCCCCCCCTTTCCCTCCAGAAACCTCACCAAAAAGCTCAACGGATCGCCCCCCCTTCCGACCAAACCGAGAATTACTATCGAAAAGTCGCGGCGCGACGATCGTTGCAGGTTATCGGCGGTTCGCGCGCGGAAAGCGTTCCGCGGGGATGCCTCGCGGTGGCTCGCTCAGCTCGGATGGTACGTACAGCCACTGGGTGCTCGGCGCCGAGAACGCAGCGGCAAGTGGTGCTTTGGACGGGGGTCGGTGGTGTGTGTGCGACAGACAGACGGAGAAAAAAAGGCCGAGGGGAACTGCGGCGAAGAAAGAGAGGGAGCGTGAGCGAGGCGATTCCGTGAGCCGTGGCGTGTCGAGCGAGACTGCCCGAGGAGCGAGAGGTCGGCGCAATGATGACCTAGTTAGTCATGGCCGGAGAGTGCGCGATACGTGCACAGTGAGGATACGCCGCGTACTGAACCAGCCCGCGAACGTGACCCGCCGCGAGCTGCGGGCGCGCGCGCTATGTGCAAAAAGCGGAGCACAGTCGGGACGGACCTGATGATCTGGCTGGTTGCGTCAGAACGCTCTATTGCAGGTGCAACGCGGCAAATTGAATCAGGGGAACCGGGCGAGGGAACGGTTTTGAAGGCTTTTTCGGCTTTTGAATGAATATGGATGAGGGGGGGGGTGTCTTGGGAATGTTTGAGGAGGATGGGGAAATTAAAGTCGGGAGGGGTGGGTAAAAGGATTGGGAGGCTGATTGGGGTTTGGAGTGACGGCTGGGAGGAGGAGGTGGGGCGGTGGAAAAATTGGGAGGGAGTTTTTGGTCGATGGAGTTGGGGTGGGAGGGATTCGAGGGTATTGACTGGGGATTTTGGAAAGTGGTCTGGGAGATTTTCGCTGATTGCTGAAGTTTGGGGATTGTTTGGGAGGAAGGGTGGGTTGTGGTGGGGTGAGGTTGGGGGGTGAAGGTGTCTGTGGGGGACAGGGGGTGGAGGGACTATGTGATGGGGTGGGGGGTTGCGCTGGAAGGTCATGGG
>JABFPB010004670.1:0-14511 GCA_022817645.1 Ceratoteleas bidentatus
TTTTCCTCAAAAATGACACTTCACTGGTTATGTTTTGTCAAAATTGAGCCAAATGTACATCAGATAATAACATTTCGACTTTCTCAAATGAAAATATACATACAAATATATCAATTTCCGCTCTTAACCAAATTGTCAAAAAATGTGACTTAACTGGTTTTTCCTCAAAACCACTGATATAGCATTGAATTTATACATTATTAGTCATATTAGTAAACCTGAACAATTTTTAGCGCGAGTTTTGTAATTAAAAGTTATAATTTTTTAACACTTTCTATTTTTCTATTCTGTTCTAGTCTGATTTATTTGGTAAGATAATTAAATTAAATAAAAATAATATACATTATTATCTATAGATAATAATATAAAATCATTCCAAGTTAAATTTACGTTTCAAGTTAAAAATGTTTAAAAATAACAATTTTAACGAGTAAACAAACATTAAAATCATTAAAACATTAAACATACTCAAAAGATTAAAAACCAGAATTTATTGTTAAGCACTGCCATGAAAACAGGGTAATGTGATGTTTTCGAGGCTGAACTGATTTACTCCATTGTTCCAATGATGGTGAAATAATGATGTCCCAAGAGGAGAATAGAGAGCAAGTATTTTGTTTTGTTGGCCATGTTATTTTCTCACGTGACAAATGACTGTGATAAACATACAAATAAACGAGAAAAAAAGCATCAGACATACAAACAGTTGTTTCAAATTTTTGCATTTTGCCAAACGTAGTTTGAAATAAGTGGATGCTGATAGTGGATGCTGATATCAGTAGATATGACGGCATTGTCATCACTGAGAATTGGTTCAAACCTGACATTCTGACAAGTGAAATTATTAATTTAGATGTATTTATACGCTATTCTACCTACAACCGAATAATAACAGTTATGTATATAGATCGCGCTTTCATCAAATGTTAAATCAGACGAACAAGTTTTATGTGGCAAATCAAAATGAAACTGATATGTTTAGCGATTCAGTCAAGGATATATGTACGATAGCTGCTGAATTTGTCTTCGCCAAACGCAATTTTTAGTTAATGTAAATAATCATTTAATTGGGGCAACCCGCTGGATTTAATAATTGAATAAATAAATAAATAAATAAATAAATAAATAAATAAATAAATAAATAAATAAAAATATCTCAACAGTTCACTAACCAGGGTTTGATATAAAATCTCCGCAGGTAGATATTCTGAAAATATTAACGTACAAAAAGTCCAACAGCGTACGCTGGAAGCTATATAAAGAGCTTTAAAGTGTAAAATTTGAAACCAGAACTCATCTAATTCCATTACGCACATTCAATCGAATTATTGTATCACTCTTTCAATCAACTTCCTTGATACTATATTAAAACACAACCCCGAGTTGCGTTTATTTCATTGAAATCTCTCCACTTGTTCATTCCCACGTTATAAAATTTCTTCAGCAAACATATGTTATACAAGTTGACTGTAAATTCACACGTGTCAAATATTTGACTCAAGCTTCCCCGATATAAATTTCAACCTTGCAATTTGTTGAATCAGAATATAAACGCATCCAAAGAAGATTAACCCGTTTCATTGCAACTCTCCCGAAAAATCACTCCTCGAAATATTTCCTCGTGGAATTTCATTCCAGCCAAAATTTCGTATAAACGTGCGCGTTGATTCGATTTACATGATTTAATTACAACTCTCATCCCGACTGCAACACAATTAACGCCTCAACGAAGACGTTAACAAAACGAATTATTATTAATAAATGTATAATTCGCTTTGGCGACGCGCACATGCAACTAGAAAAGCGGGAAATCGCGTGGCGGCAATTCCGGGTCACGCTCGTCCACTTTGTTTTAATTCAATTCTTTTTGCAATGTCTCGTCCTTTTGCGAAAAAGACGTAACGCTGAAGTCGATGTCGGGAAAACAAGGACGGCCATTGAGTAAAATCAGAAAGGAGAAAAGTCCGTTCGTCTTGGGTCTTAACACTCTGCGAATTTAATGATGTATCTTCGTAACTGATGTTTCATTATCTCAAAAGAATCTCTCTCAATGGCCGCCGCCGAAAGTATGATTAATTAGTCGTAATCGTAATTGGAGCTTCCGCGAGATGCTTCGAAGACTATCTGCTGTCCCATTTTTCGCGAAAAATCACTCGCCGACCAGCTGATGCCCTATTTAGTCGCATATATTTAGTCGGGCAAATTTTCCTTC
This sequence comes from Ceratoteleas bidentatus, assembly GCA_022817645.1. Lineage (NCBI taxonomy): Eukaryota > Metazoa > Arthropoda > Insecta > Hymenoptera > Scelionidae > Ceratoteleas > Ceratoteleas bidentatus. The sequence goes on from JABFPB010004670.1 coordinate 2,213, forward strand.
GATCAAACGATAAAATACATTCATAAACGTAGAACTGCTCATCTCCAGTTTTAATTAAGAAGAGACAAAATATATAGGTGGCATATTGATGTAATATGGTTTTCAAAACCAGTGTAAGTGATTTATTTAAGGATCATAAATGGTTAAAACTTTGCCATTAAGAACATGTTTCTGGGCTTGATATTTTGGTGCTTTATTCATAATATAGTACTTTACATACATTTTGCGTATATTCCATGGTTTAAACGATTACATTTCCGGGATTTAACATTTTGATTTCACATAATTCTAGTAAAGACTATCTAAATCCTATCTAAATCAGATATTTTTAAAAACAGGTATATATATTTTTCTCTCCAGAGTTCGATTAAAACCCAATCATAAAAGATAACAACAGATTGTTTTTTATCTGATAAAAATCTTTAATAAACAAATATTACCAACTTTCATATTAGCATATTTTACAAATAATACAAACAGCTTAATTATAATCTCAGAACCCTTTAAATTTCCTAAAAACTCAAAATTGTTACTCAAACCCATACAAAACTGTGGAAGAATGTTTCTCACCATTCTTCCACATCTCTCCACGTATCAAGCAATATAAATTATTGACAGATAATATATAATTTTCGTCATATCCCACTCTCTCCCGATCCCCATCTCATGTTCCATTCGACCCGGTAGTTCCGGAAATCAGTTTCCACCAGAATCCATCGTAATCTGTTTAAACTCATAAGCTCGAATATTCATCTCTATTTCGCCATCGGAGCCTCGCCTGCGCTGTCTCCTTTCTTTGGAAACCCAATTCCGCTTTATTTATACACTCGAGGAGCCGATACGATTAAATTAGCCGACGTAATTTGATTTGCTTTGTTGCGCCGAGTCGCGCTTATCGATTGCAAAAAAATCATTTTCTGTTATCCGCGCAACAGCCGTCTTGTCAATGCGATTGAATATGCGCGCTTTAATATCGACGATTGCGCGCGGAATTCGTGTAATGCCGAATTACAATGCGCGACTTTTCGCGCTCTCTGCCGGGCCGTTTTTTCGCCCTTTTTCCCGGCACATTTTTTTGCGACTTTAATATGCACTGACGTTTCATTTCGTAATTGAAGTGATACGTTTTGATCGCGCCTCTCGCAAAGCTCGAATTATCGCGCGCGAAAAAACGCTCGAGAGACGCGGGCCAAAAAGCACCGGCGACGATTGCCGAAAATCATCGCCGAATAAATAACGCGCGCGGGATTTTATCGCGCGTTAATACGCCGAAAATCGAATCCGCGGGTTACCAAATTATTCGCCCGTCAAATAATAAGTGATCAATGCACAAGCAGGCTCGAGTGTGTTCTGACTTAATTAACATATTTAAACACACTTGTTAAACACATTTTTGCGCGCCTCCGCCGTGGCGTAAATATTAATAATGTCGCTGTAATTGCGATCGCACTGAACCGTCAGTCGCCGCCAAACGGACGCCGGCCGAATTTAATAATCGCTGGGAATTTGATATCGACGGAATTACAGCGCCGAAAAGCAATTTTTGCAGCGGCCGGTTTAATTCCTTTGACACGCGACACGTCCGGCAAGAGGAAACGGCATTTTTTGTTATATCGCCGCTCGTAAAAGTGAGACATTGTGTGACCCGTTTACGGCCGATTGTCAGCGGACTTTAGAGCCTCGTCGCGAGGGTTTTACACGGGTTCGAGCATCGCGATTTCGCACGCGAAGATAATGTATTCGAGTCTTGTAATGTCGCGTGTTGGGTATTAAGTTCGTGTCACGTGGAGGTGTATCAATTACACGGAACGAATCCTCGCGCTTTACGTACACGTACGTCAGCTATTTCATTCGGTGGGCATCACGCGCGACGGAATACGGCCGAGTCTATAAAGTATTTTCTTAAATATATCCGGGGACAGTGAACGGATTTTTCTGATAATCGCTGGCGGATTTTCTACTCGATTTTTCGATGAGAATATTTTCTGTTGTTACGGGGACGGCATTCTTGTTCGCCGAGCGTTTTATGCGGAAAACGTTTTTGGTTTAAGTAAAATGAATGTTTGTTGCAAATAGAAAAGTGGGCAGCAAATAAAAAAATTTGTAAGTTGTGTAGGCGATAAAACTGAGCTGCTTTTAGAGGAAACAGTGCCTCTTGGAGATGGTTTTCTGTAAAGTTTGATTTTAGATTGTTTTGAAGCTTCTCACCGCAATATTAACACGAGGTAAGGATGCTCTGCGTATAAAATGCAATATTTGTACGAAAATTGAATAATTACTTATGAATGGAGAATTTAGACGTATGCATTTTATCGTTCTAAAACATTATTTTATAATCACTGTCAAATTATCGACAATTGACCTAAACAACCGATCATTGTATCACCGAGTCATTTTATCACCACCATCAAATCATTGAAAATTCACTTCATATCTCATTCATTGTATCGACGAGTTATTTTATCATCGCCTTTAAATTATCGAAAAATCACTTTATCACCAATTCATATTATCGCCCACGGACTTTATCACCACCGTCAAATTATCGAGTATGCCTTTATTAATCAAGTCACAATATTAGCCAGTCATTTTATCGTCATCGTCAAATTATCGAAAATTCACTTTATTACGTATTCATTGTCGTCTAGTCGGAATCATTTTATAACGTATTAAGTGAATTTTCGATCATTTGACAGTGGCGATAAAGTTCCTGGGATATATAATCATTAGGTGATAAAATGAATTTTCGATATTTTGACTGGAGTGATAAAAAGAGTGATGTTTTTTGTAGGTGATAAATAGATTTTTTGACCTTTTAGAGGTCTGATAATTTTTCATATGTGAAAAAATCACGGTATTGATACTCTTCATTTCCGACAACATTCGACAATTTCAATAAAAATTGACTTTATTTTATTTTACTTATACGAGGATGGCATTTGTCAACAAGGAAATTGTTAAACAAATCTTTAAATTGTACCGGGTTTTACATTAAAAATGGCTGATAAAGTAACTCTTGAAATTGAATGCATTTTATTTATTTCTGTAAAATTAATTCTCCATATACCAAATCGTTCATCAATTGTTCAATTACAAATGTTATATCCTCTCATTTGCCGACAAAGTTAATAACTTGATCTTCCATTTTACATATAACTGAGCCAGCTCCAATATTAAATTAAATCGCTTTATACTTTTGTATCATAAGCTGCGAAACTCGCGATAATTGATCGTCACAAATTAATAAATGTGACTAATGACTCTCCCTTTAGAACTTATTCTGTCGCACCCTATTTCCTGATCATTACTTATAAACAAGATAAACTTTCATGTTCTCTTAAATTTCCTGCCTCCATACTAAAATTTACCTCACGAATTGATCATCCTAAATGATATTTTGAGCTTTACGCTATAGTGTTAAAGTGTACCAAAGCATGAATGTACGAAATAGACATGTCGTTAGAAATCTGCAATACCAGATACACAGAATACAAATTCATCAAATATGCTGAACAAAACAGCAAACATGTTACCATCATATTATAAAAACTTCACATACTTGCAGGATTATCAAATTTGGGGTTTAGCTTATAATGGATGGTTGTGTGTACATGTCATGGTTTATTCTCTTTTCATTTCATCCTTTCATTCTTTTCTCTTCGATAAGTAATCCGCATTATAAATTGGCCCAGAAACGATTATTCACATGTCGTGGCCTAAGCTTGGACATCTTGTAAGAATATCGCGCGCGAGTGATATTATTTGCGGCGCCACGTATAGACCTAAACTCAATTCAAACGGTGTCCAATCAGATCGCAGTATTTCCGCGCCACCGAAAAGTCGATGACTTTTACCCACCTGTTCAATAAAAATTTTCTCACCGATTGCAATTGTTCATCTAGAAAAACAATGAAATGTACTTTATCAACATTATTATTATTATAATCTTTATTAGTCCTGGGACGATTCCCCGTCATGGATCTCTTCAATAATACAATATAAAATACAATATACATATATCTCATCACAAATTCTACAATATTGCTGCCGCTATCACAGTATACAATCACAGATGATCGGTCTAGACTAGAGGGGTTTGATTAGCACTTTCCGATTAATGACTAGATTGATAGTTAAATAAATAAATAAATAAATAAATAGACAAAAGACAAACAATCCGTACAGGACACAATACATATAACTAGAAATAAATAAGAAGATTACGACAAATACAAAATAAATAAATCATGTCAGTACAGATGTTGCGATTGTCAAAAATGTAAAAATGAACTATCAAGTCAAAAGTCAAAATCCGAAAAAACCGAAAAAGTGCTCAGCGCGTGTCTCACATAACCAGAGACCGCCATCATAGGTCCGACAGGGAGTTGTATTATGATCCTCTTCCAGTGTCCTGTAATTCCCAGTTAAGGCCGGGTCGAAAGTCTGCTTCAACGTAGTTAGTGTCTTTTATAATAAGTAAAGAATAAACAATAATTTTACAATAATTCAACAAGAAAATACGTTATAAAAGTTATTATCTATTACTTAGATATATTCTCCCATAACCATAGAATGTCTCTAAGGTCGGTTAATTATAAAATAATTATTTGTTCTTTTTAATTATTAAAAACACTAACTCCGTTACAGCAGACTTTCGACATCACCTTAAGTAAATTTCTCTACAACCTTTTTCTGCCTCTGCTGAACCATTTTCTCCACAATTCCCACTCAAAGGTATCACATAACATAGGCCTCCCACGCAAACATCCTCCCCGCCTTGCCACAGTGCCCCATAAATACAATTTTTGCCCGAGTGCATAACTCTCCACACGCGTCGATTTTGCAGTTGAGCGAACGCGCGATTCCGTTCGTCTGACTTGGCGCGCGTTCCGCAAATGTTTCGGCAGCATGCAGTGACGAGCCATGCGGGCATGAAGTGCACTTACGTGATGCTCTCGAGACTTCAATCGGCAGTACGACGGAGAACAGTATGCCAACGATGAACGTAATTGTCACGATTGACTTTGAACTGCGCCCCATCACGGCATCACTACGAACGTTTGTCAGCGCCCGTGCCGCTGTCAAGCATCCGTGTTTATTCCACAAAAGCGACGCACAAAAAGCACACCGTTCGAGTGAGTTCCGCAACAACGAAAGCGAATCGTACTCGCGTTCACGATGCACGCGTGTCCGGCGTGCAGACTTGCAGGGCGCCCATTTGGCACTCAACGTCGCGGCGCATTCACCGTCTTTGCATCTGTCAACGGCAAGGGATACATTTCAAATGGAGAGGAAAGCGGCTTTGCGGCGACCAAACGACAGCGCCAATGTCACCGCGTAATTAAGCGAACAGAGGTACAAGTTCGCGGGGCCACTTTGATGATGGACGCCAAGAATCAGGGAGGACGATAGGACTGGACATTTGATGTGAGATGTGCATTTGGATGGTGGGTCTAGCAGAGTCTAGCAGAGGGCTAATGCTGGAGAGGAAGTAAAAGGTTTTTGAAGAGATGGAGAGGTGGTTGAGAGGAAAAAAAGTAAAGTTCACTGGTTAATGGTCAATGCATCATTCAGTGATGTCAGGAAGGAGAGGAATATATCAGTCTTACAACAGTCACCATGACAGGAATCCTTTCGTAATGAGGATTTTCCATTCTGTATTTGGACACGGAGAAAACTGTATTCGATATGAATAGGAATGTATTTACAATGGAAGGAAAACGCTCACAATGATGCTACCGAAATGTCCATTTCTTGGAGTGTAAGGGAACCTAGGTGGGAAGGAAGATAAAAGAAAAGACTTCTTTTTCTATTGTTTATCTCACTTTAAATTACTCAGTACCCTAAAAGAAAAAAACTGACTTGGAACTGTAAATGGAATTTGACTCTGGAAACAATTCCTAGATAGAATCCATTCCAGAATGCGTACCTGAACCGAGCTTGGTTTCACAATGGTTTCTACAGTCAAATTCCATTCCTGGTTCCAGACCAGTTTTTTTTTTTTCTGTTAGTGTAATGCCTTTACGTCCCTCAGTTTTGCGCTGCAACTCAACCAGTGATGTTTATTTTATCCCACGTATTACAGTTTGTATTACATGCGTGACTGTAAAAGAACTAATTCGGGTTGGAGAAGAGTGTCGCAGGGTCTTAAGATCGATTTCAACTATTCGCTTCTATTATGAACCTTGAATGTCAATTTTGCACATGAACGGTAAACCGACTTCAACTATGAACAAGCGCAAACTTCACATCCAAACTTGAAAGTAAAACCGACTACTCCCGTCTTAAATCTAATCCAATCAGTCGAGCTCGGTTCACAAACCAGGCCCGAACCGCGAACGCCAATCGAACGTGCGTTTGGCTTCGCCGCCGCAACAAAATAAAGGCCGGATGCAACTTTTCCCGATTGCGCGGAGTATCAAACCGTACAGCCCGTCCCGAACTTCGACCTGAAAAACGCCACCTGCGTCGGATTGGCACACGAGACACCCACTTTTTTCGCGCCAGATTAGCCCGTGTCGTCGAGTTAATCATTCACGCCCATTAAATCAATTAGACAAATTAATTATGACGTGCTCGCGATGAATAAAACAGCCGAATTCAACAAGTCACTCGAAACTAGCCGGAAACGCCCCCGCGGCCGATAAATCATCGGCCTGAACCCTCTTGCGTTGAAGGCCCGCGCTTTTTTCGCGCTCTCTCGGATTAATCCGCGCGGCGCGTAAAACTTGGAATATTGCAAACTTTTGATTAAACTCCTCGACGCGCGAAAATAAATTCGTTTAACGGCGATTGGCGTTTTTCTGGCGCCGCGATAGCGCGCGCCCCCTCGTGGCGTAAATATTTAACAAAGGACACGATCGCGCAAGCTAATTAATAATAGGCGCCGCTCGGACGATTATCAAACAATCGGACGGCTAAATTGCCGTAGATGTATCCGCGATAAGCGGAAAAACTTCGGGCGGGCTGTTTACCGGCGCGCGAGACAACTCGGCGTCGTTTTATCCGGCCGAATCAGATATTGGAAATCCAATTGCTTTATATAACTTTCAATTAAACACGTCACGAAACTTTTATTAGCGCCGCGGAAATTGACAAAGTGACTTATTACATTAACAAAGACACGAATGAATTAAAGAAGAATTAGAGTTTTGCGCGCGACCCACTCCAGTCGAGCGCTTCCGCGTACCGGCGTAGACAAAGGGCGGAGTCCCGGAAAGATTTGCGCTGCGTTTGCTTTTAATTCGGTAGCTAAGTGGCCGGGGGAATTAGGCATTGACGATTAATGAAAAGCAACTTTGGGTCTGGAATTGTGTATACTTTGAGCGTAAAGTTTCTTTTTAAGGACGGGCGAAGTACTCTGTTTAGACAAAAGAAAAACTGACTAGCGAATTTAGATTAAGTTTACTTTCTGTGATAACGGAGCTGTCAGTAACAAAACAATTACGATGCAGCTGTAACTGAGTTTATCTTTCTTTAAATCGGACGTTTAGAGTTTCGGTATCTTCGGAAAGTGGGGTTGACTTTAGACTGGAATCGAAAATGATTTATATCTCGGAACACGTCGTCAGATGTGTACATATAAACGACCGTATAAACGATACAATAAAAAACATAAAGTGTCGCTCATAACAGATTTATTTCTGCGAAAGAACTTATATATAGAGTGTGACAAACGTCATTAATTTTTCACGCGCCACCCAATATTTGATCGTCCCAAAATAGTGCACGAATAGTCTTTACAGTTCATTGTGTTCATCTCCCGATTCCCCCGACCTGCCAAACGAATCAATCGGTTTGTATAAATGTTGATTGCTTTGTGTTTACCGTGTGAGAAATTTCCACGCCAGGCGACGTCTCAGCGACTTGAGTGGCTTTTCCGTTTAGCGCATCAACGTCACGACAACGTCGATCCATTTTTATTGCAAATTGATCGAGTGTTTGCGGGTCCGCGAAAACGAAGCATGCGGGCTGATTGATTTTGGGAAAGTAGTATCCAGAATTGCGATAAAAATTTCGATTCCGGTGTACCATACAAAGTCCGGGTCTGTTTTGCAAAAACGCTTTTCGTGTTTCGATATCGGGACAGTCCGCGCTGAGTTTAATTGTACCGTTAAATTTTGCTGTTTAGTTCGCGCAACTTTTGATATTTCGACGACTTCGGCCGAACTTCGGTAAGGTTGCAAAATTGTTTAATCCAGTTTGATTTCAAGTTCAAGATAACGCAACGAAACGAATATCCGACGGCGAAACGCGTTTTCATCAGCTGCAGTCACTGTTCCTTTTTTTTTCATTCTCGTTACGCCGTTTTATTTTAACGACCTTAACGCAGAAGCAAACTTTGCGCGCGGATTTTATTTTTGAGCCAAACGGGCGAAGAGCGCGGAATATAAAAACTCAAAGTTAATAAAGAAGATGTATTAAATTTTAGCAAGGCAATTCTCCGAGCTGCAATTTGTTATCAAAACTCGGCGGGAAAATCTTTCGACGGGATCTTTATTACTCTTGACGCGCAAACACCGCCGCCGAAAAAGAGTCCGCGTCGGACCTGGTGACGTCAGATTCGAAGACAGATAATTTCCCTGGGACAACGCCTCTCCCTAGTCTCCGCGTTTAATTGGATCCGACATCATGCAAAATTAAGACCGACTCGCGCACGAATCGCATCCGCTATATCCCGCACGTGAAACATTTTCGCGTCCCCGGCACGTCCAAATATAAACAGGCCAACAGTTGTAAACAGAAAAAAGTAAACACACCAAATGAAAGGTTGAATCTCGGATCGTTTGTTTACGTTCCAGCAAACTTGCCTCTGCCGTCAGACGTGAGTGCAGCTCCCGTCAGATTTTCTCATTTAAACCACGCGAAACCTAGCGGAAAATGACCCCGGTCAGGCGAGTTCAACATCGTCACAAATGTCAACCCAACACGACTTCCGTCGCGGCGCAAAAAGTCCGCGTCAGATCCGTCCGCGCCACGTGTCGAGCTCGCAAATTTAGGGCGCGGCATAAATCATCACCTCTCCCCCGGCCCCGTCGGATTCCCCGACCAAACGCTCGCCGTTATTGCCTGTCGCGATTTGTAACCCGGCGACCCGCCCCGCGCTTCGGCATCCAAACGCCACCGCAAATTTTCACCCATCCCCGTCCACCTGACCCATCACACCCGACCATCAACCATCCACCTCCCGCCTCTCCGAAGCACTCTCGCACTCCTCCTTGCCCTGCCTCTGACCTAGGCCTTGGGCTGCACGCAGACCCACTTCCGGGTCAACAAGTGCAGCCCCGAGTCAGGACAGGGTGAACTGACGTTTTGCAGCACGTGGTTTGGATTAAGAACAGGTGAGAAGGGGACAAGTGGCCCTGCGAACCATCCTCATCCGTCTGACACTGGTGCGGATCCCTCGCCGCCAACGCCAGCATTCCACCAAAAATCTCCCAGAGATGAAACAGATTCTGCAAAGCACCCGACACTTCACAAAAACAAGTGTCTTCCCACACCTTCCCGGCAGACCTCAAGAGCGTCTCAGAAGACCCAGGCCTTCAAGACTCTTTTAAACTCTGAACCTCTTCCAGGAAGGCAACTAGAAGACTTTCCCGGCAGACCTCAAGAGCGTCTCATAAGACCCAGGCCTCCAAGACTCTTTAAAACTCTGAACCTCTTCCAGGAAGGCATCCAGAAGACTTTCCCGGCAGACCTCAAGAGCGTCTCAGGGGACCCAGATCTCCCAGACTCTTTCAAACTCTGAACCTCTTCCAGGAAGGTTTCCAGATGTTACCAGCAGACCTCAAGAGCGTCTCGGTTACCCAGGCCTTCAAGACTCTTTCAAACTCTGAACCTCGTCCAGGAAGGTTTTCATAAGACACTTTTTTTCCTGACTCTGGTTCATCTTCTCTTATTCTGGCGTTCGCGGCAATGTCATCCGATTCTCCAACGCTCACGTGCCTCGATTCACTCGGGCACAGCCCGGACGATTCGCGATCCGGGCGCGACGACTCGCGACACGCTCTGAGGACAGTACGCTAGCACACCGAGCGGCGGCACACGCGCGCGAACTACGTGCTGGCGGCTCGGGGCTCGGCTGCTGTGGCACTGAGCCGAGGGCTGGCTCGGCGCACGGTTCGAGGGATAGCCGCCGCAGCCACCACCCCGTCTACCACCACCAACACCAGCAGTGCCAACAATGCCAGCGCCGACACGGCCGCGCCACCAGCTTCGCAATGCCCGCCGCGCGTCCCGTCAGCATTGCCGCCTTCTCGCTCCTTATCAGAGGGTTGCCCCCGCCATCGGAAGGCTTCCCCTGATGCGCCCGCGGGAGAGGGGAGGGGCGCCCGGGGCATCCGGCTGCGCACTCGCGGCGCCGCTGGATCATTGTCGGACTTTTGGGGAATTTCGGGGGATCCGCCACCGGGAAGTCACGGCGGCGGGGATCCCCTAGCCTTTTTTGGCGATCGCGCGGCGGGGAAGGCGCGGGGAGGGGGGCGCGAGCGATGCTGCGGGGCGATCTTGATTTAAGACCGGGGTGGCAATTGGATTAAGACAACGTCGCTGTCGGCGAGCGATAAGGTTTCAGGCACGTGTGATGCTGCGTGTTTTAGGTGACCCTTTTGTCGGATTTCCGGATGGCGGAAACCGTTTTCCGAGTGTTTTAGGCGTTGGAGTATTTTTGATGATGCGTGAACTCGGGCTCGGTTTGGAGTATCCGGAGACGATGTTCCGGAACGGGTGGGTCGAAGTTCAGGTGTGTTCCAATCGGATTGCAGTTGAAGTATGCTCGAGTGTGGTTGAAAAATGGAATTATTAATGGCGCATTTCACTTGCAGTTCGTTGCAGATTTCGGGAACTAAATGTTATAATCAAATGAGATTGTGTGGCCAGATGAATGTGTGTAACAATTTGCTTTGTTGATTGCAACGCAAACGTGCAATTAATTTGTAATAAATACGTGGCGCGTGTATATAAAAATGTTCAGCTATGCGAAGCAAAACTAATGTTAACCCGAAATAAACGGTCATGTAACTCATCACCGACCTGTGCTCGGGTTTGGAATGCTTTATATACTGATATGCTCTTTATCTTAAAATATAAATATTTATAAAAAAGCAAATGTTGACCTTCATTGTTCATTCTAAAAGACATATCTTGAACGCTTTTAACCTCCAGTCAATGTTCATTCGACGTTTCGACAGATTTCTTAAAACCACGATAAACAGATTTTCATAAAAAAATTATGTAATTCGAATACTAATTTTTTTTAATTTTCATGTTTTAGTTGTCCTGATTTCTGCACCTCTTTATACATTATCGTATCGACCTACTTTCCATAAACAAGTTACAAGTTATTCACTGGTATTATTTTTCGAATTCCCATCTAATTTAACATTAATATGCCACACAAACAGTCCAATATTAAATGTTAGTTTATTATAGCAATTACAGTTATTAGCCAGCATTGAAACGAATATCCCGAACCAAAATCAGTCATGTGTTCGTGGCAACTGCGTGCAATATTTGGATAGCTTCTGCAAATACGTCAACGAGCATGTACAAAGCGTTAAAAGATAACTACAATTTCAACCACTCGTTCAGCCACTTTAAGAACCTTATAATAAAAACGAACAATCAAGCTGTTAACGTTATCCAGCTTGTGATCCCCGCTTTTTTCCCGGGCACGCTATCTCGATTTTCGATTAGATCATCCATGTCAAAATAACAGACAAAATCAGAGATATTCTGATTGCCGCACTTCAATAATTGACGCATTTTTGTGCAGTGCTCTCCAGAATTCGCAAATATTAATTATCTCGATATTAGCTATTGGCGATATTAATTAATGGCCAATAACAACCTAATCATTTTCAGACTGATCACACACATTATCCATATTGTATCAGCTTTCGGTGGCCATGAAATTGTTTATGAATTGTTGCAGGATTGAGTGATATTACAACATAGATCGTGGATGTATTAAGTGTAGTAATTCCATATGTGACAATGTGAAAACAAATTTTTTTAAGGAATACGTGTGTTGAGAATGTTTTTAAGAAAACGGATGTTTATGGGAAAACGATATTTGCTCAATCATTTTTTTCAAAGCATTATTTTTCAAAGTATTTTGAAAAAAAGTGAGATTAAAATACTGAGAACTGAGGGTTAAAGAGTCCAATGCTTAATATTCCCACGTGGAAAAAACAAGTCTGGATTTCCGCCAGACTATTGCCAGACTACATCCAGACTGTCCAGACTATAGCCAGACTCGTTTTAGTCTGGCAATAGTCTGGCTGAGGATATTAAGCATG